>QRFJ01007699.1:0-70603 GCA_006176705.1 Cocos nucifera
AAATTTATCTCAAAAGATATCATATAAGCTATGCAAATCTAGATTCGAGATAAAATATTCTTTTCTTTTTGCCAAAAGAAAGTATGGGGTGCGAGGTAGAAAAAATCTATTTGATACAAATTATGAAACTTTACTTGAGGATTAATTCTTTGATACCAATGCAAAACATGAAGAAAAAAGATCATATAAAAGCTCAAGTATAAGTGAACCTAAAAGTTAAGCAACCAATAAATGCCTATTAATGATTTTTCATGAGATTCAAAAATTATTTGTCTAGGATCTTCATTTGGAGAAAAATATTTTTTAAGATTTAGCTTGATACCAATTAATTATTAAAAATCATGATAAGATCAAATCATGCAAAGTATGATTGAATAAAAAGTAAAATAGAAATAATTTTTTTAAAGCAAATCAAATAACTAGAACAACAAGAGTGCATAAATAGATCAAAATAATTTTATTTTTAATATTTTAATAATATTTTTTCTTATTCAATTTAAAATTATTTTTTTCTATTTTTCATAATAAATGCTAGAAAACTTGACTTTCTTAACTCTCCCCCTGCATCAGAAAATTAACTTTTCTTATTTCTTTCCCTATTTCTTTCAAATCAGATATATTTAATTAATTTAAATAAGCAATCATTTCTCTTCCTTTGTTTTGCAAGTAAACTACATAAATTTTCATTAATTAGCTAATGATGATTACAAAGATAAATTCATGAAAGCATGCAAAATATATGAGAGATATATCCTATATAGATACCAAAAATAGATTGAAAGGGTCATTAAAGCTGTGGAAAAAGAATCCTAGCATCTTAAGCTTGTATATATCAGGATAATCCTAAGATGTAGGTCTAGGATAGGTAGAGGGAGAATGCAGTCTAATATCCCTAAATGATAAGATCCAGTAGTGAACATCCTCTCTTGCTATAGTGAGTGTCCAAATCAGTCTCTCTAACTCATCTATGATCAATGATAATGCCTCCATCTGATCTTATCTCATCTGGTGTATCTCTAATATGTACCTGTAAAGCTCTGCACAGACTGACGCTACAATCTTGATGAAGAGTCTCTCAATAAATGCATCCTCATTCAGTCTATTAGATAATCATGAGCTAGTATCTAGATGGCTGGTCTATGAAAGTGAAGCTATCTCTATTTGTTCATGTTGCTCTGCAGATTCCTTGTCCTGATATGTACTGCAATAAGCTCTACTGTAGGAGTTCCATCATCATCATCTGCTATAGCATGAGAGCTGGTATCCTTAATACCCTCAATCATCATATCGATCAAATATAAATCCTAAATCTGTAGCTGCTTGAGATAATCCGAGGTGCTCCTACTGGTCTATATATATGTAGCGTGCGTCTAATGCTATCAATATTTATCTCAATCTACATACCTTTCACTTTGGAAACTAAACTTTCTCTTTCTTTGGGCAAAATGCTTTCGGGGTTCCATTGGAAAACAAGGACTATAAGATTAGAATAGAAATGGAGAGGAAAGATCCAATTTTAGTAGGAAAGGGGTTTGAAAGGAATTATGACTCAAGAAAATTGACAATGGAATGATAGAGCCTCAGGATATTTTCAAATAAGAGTACTAATTCCAAAAAAAAGGGGTTGACTCCTGATAAATCAAGAGTCAGCTCCTAAAGAGAGGTCGACTTCAATGAAACTGGGAGTCCGCTCCTCAAAGCTGAAAATAGTTCAAGTAATTTTTGATTCAAGAAAATTTAATCAAGTTGAATAAGAATCAATAGGCAATCAAATCGATAATCAAGAAAGATATTTAAGTCAAATTAGGGGATCAAGAAATAATCAATCATGGGGGCAAGATTATTAAGTCAGGGGACTTATATAAAAAAAATCTAGATATAGGCTTTATGAGTTTTGGTTGAACTATGAAGTTTCAAATCCTTGGGGATAAGCTAATATGCAATATAATTCAATACATCAAGTACTTAATTTTTATGATTGAATGTCTTATCTTCAAGTACTTTATTTCATATAATTTTTTTTATTAAAATTTTAATAATTTAGCATTTTATGGGAGAATGTCAAACATAGTTTTACTTGTATGTTCAGCAACTCAAAAACATTCATATCCAATTAAGCATCTTTTAATTTAAGTTTACCAATGGCAAAAATGACGTGGAGAAGCTATTATATCATGTTGAATTTTAAGATAATTTTAATTTATATCATAACATGATACTTAGAGGAGAGCATATTGACCTCTTAAAATTAAAGTATTCAAATAATCAAAATCAATCAATCATACTAATCTTACTAATATATGAAAAGATTTTCAAGCAAATTGACATTATATGAAATCATATTAAAGTTAATAGATTTAATCAAAATAACTTTAATAATCATTGATGGTATGATGTGAGAAAAGGTTTAGATTATACCATGCATCAATATCCATCCCTTTCAATTTTCAAGGCATCCATAAAAATTTTCTTCCTTTCATTTCATTTGGATCTTTGGTGCACCTACAAAATTACTTAATGATTTTTGGAACCTAAGTCATCTTGGATCCATAGGTATTAGTATTTAAGATTTCTTTTGGGATCCAAATTTGTTTAATGGAAGTTTGGCCATATCTTTTTATATTGCATTCAAAAATTTTGTGGCCAACTTTATTATATTTAAAATACTTGATTGAAGGATTTTCAAATAAAGCTTTTGTGGACATGTTTTTGATAAATTTTTATTTTCTTAATAAATTATGGCCAACTTCATCTTTATCAAAACAGTCATTTGATTGTTTAATATAGCTTGAAGCTTTTGAGATCTAATTGTAAACTTTTTAATCATGAACTTTAAGCTTTCAATCATAGATTTTTTAGATTTTAAAAATCTTTCTTTTTTTTTTAACTAAGAAATTTTTAGATTTAACTATATTCTCCTTTTTCTTAGTTAAACCTTCTATTTGTTTCAAGAAATTTTTTTTTCTTTGGCTATATTTTCCATATTTTTCAATAGATCTTTTTTTTCATTCAAAATTTTATTTTTCTCTTCAACCAAAGATAAGTTGGATTTTCTAATCTCTTTATTTTATAGCCTTACCTTCTTATGTTCATCCATTAACTCATTGAAGGTTTTATATAATTTATTAAAAGTAAATTTAGAGGAATGTTCATGATATATCTCATCATTTTGAGCAATGAGGCAACAACTTGCTATACATTCCTCCTCTTTCTCATTCTTCTCTTCTTTGCTTTGCTCCCCTTTAATCAATGCTTCCTTTTTCTTTCATTTCTTTCTTTTCTTCTTCTTTTCATCCTCATGCACCATGAGGCATGAGTTGGGATGAGTTTTCTTTTTTTCTTAGAAGCTTGATGTTTTTCTTTGATTTTCTTCCTCAAAAGTAGTTTTTAATTTCTTTCATATTTGATTTATTGAATTACATGAAGAAATTACATTAAAAATATTTTTATCTAATGAGCAATAAAGTAAATTCATTGCTTTAGAATTCATTTGAACCATTTTTTTATCATGAATCGATGCATTGGATGTATGTACGCCATTGATTATAATTTTTCATAAATTATAGTCATATGGTTAAATAAATATTTTTATCCTAGATTTTTAATAAGTATAATTTGAGCCATCAAACAATGAGGGTCTATCTATAAAATATCTATCACCAAAAAAAAAGATTTTATTTTGGATTGCTAAGATCTTTATCTCTTGATGGTTAGGTTAACAACTAATAACAGAGCATCTGCTCTAATATCACTTGTTGCCTAGCTATACAACCTAAGAGGAGGGGGTAAATTAGATTTTTAAAATTTTAAAACTAATTTAGAGTTACCAAGATTATGTGATGATATGCAAGTTGTATGTGGTGGATAATTTAAGTATGGTAAAAAGATAAATAGTAAGAGAGCAAGTATTTAATAAAATAAAGATGGAGAAAGAGCAAGTACACCACAAACAAATAAGATTTATAATGGTTCGGTGCTAATCTTGCTTCTACATCCACTCTCCAAGCTCCTACTTGAAAATTTAAATCCACTAAATGTATTCAAACTGAATGCACCATTGGGAACCTCCAACCCAAGCTATTCCAAGCTAGAACACTTATTTTTTGTGTACAAGCCAATCCAATATAATCCGATTCAAGGTTCGGATCAATCTTTTCAAGTTTTGGAATCCCCAAAACTTAAATCAAAATAATAAAATAAAGTATGAGTGTTAACAATAATGAAATATAAAGTTAGCCCCTTTAATGAGCAAATAAAATATTAAAAACTCTTTACACAACAAAGGAAGAAGCTTTTCTGATTTTTCTCAAAGTTGTTAAAGACTTGAATGAGCTCTTGAGGGGTTGGTGAACTTAAAATGAATGCTTCTTTGCTTGGAGAGAGCTTTTTGCTTAGGACTGAAATGAATGTTTAAATCTCTTTTTTTTCCTTCCTTTGGAGCCTATATATCTTCAATAAGTATTAGAAAAAAATCTGGGTAGGATTAGAGCTATTGGAGGGCTTTAAATGCACATTAAATATGGCTAAAATGAATAAAAAATAGCCATTGCAAAGTTTTTTCGTTGCATGGGTCAACCCCTAGGTGATCCCCTACATAGGGATCAACCCGGGGGTTGACCTCTATGACAGAAATCTAAAAAACCTTATTTTTTACATTTTTGGCCTTTGAAATAGTGGAGATCGACCCCCCTAGCATACGAGACGACCAAGGAGTCGACCTAGGGGTCGACCCAAGGATTGATCCATTTGCTAAAACCTGATTTTCTCCCAAAATATGCATCCAAAATTTATGAAACTTTCTCCAATAGATCAAAAATCTTCTAGGCTTGTTCTTGAGGCTTTCAAAATAGATTTTCTCTAACTTTATAAAATTTATGATTTTTTTCCTTAACATCTTTCTTCTTGATTTTCTTTCAAATTATGTATCCAAAATTTATAAAACTAGCTCTAATAGATTAAAAATCTTCTAGGCTTGTTGTTGAGACTTTCAAAACATATTTTTTTTAATTTTATAAAATTTTTTATTTCATCCCTCATCATTTTTCTTTAGTAAACTTGAAATTTCTTATTGAACCTGAAATATAATTGATCTTTCTTCAAGCAAAAATTATTAGTATCCCCATAAATATTTTATAATTATCAAAATCAATTCTTGGAGCAACACCAGATAGGTAAATAGAGGAGAGTATTGTTTGCCATTAGTTCAGCCCATAATGCAGCCCTACTAAAACTAGTTCACATTGATATATGGGGACCGGCTCCATTTTCAGCTAGAAATGGGGTGAGATACTTTTTAATCTTCATAAATGATTTCTCGATGAAGGTATGGATCTACTTCATGAAGAATAAATCATAAGTCTTCACTAGGTTTAAGGTGTGGAAAGCTGAGGTGGAGAAGAAGATAGGTTGGAGCTTGAAGTATCTATGGCCAGACAATGGCGAAGAATACACCAACAAAGAGTTGCAAAGTTTTTATGAGGAGTGTGGCATCGAAAGGCACTTCTTGATGAAAGAAACTTCTCAATGAAATGGGATGGCCAAAAGAATTAATAGAACCCTTTTGGAAAAGGCACCGTGCATGAGGCTGCAGTCAAGGCTTTCGAAGGTGTTATGGATTGATACAGTGGATGCAGCCTGTTATCTAGTGAATCGATTGCCTCATACAAAGTTAGATGATGGTATTCTAGAGGTGAGATGGTCTGAAAGAAAGATTGGGCTAAGCCATCTAAGGATATTTTGGTGCACGGCATTTGTACACATTGGTACTAGTGAGCAGAGAAAGTTAGATGCCAGGTTATGAAAGATTGTATTCTTGGGATATTCATAAAGAGTTAAGAGATACTGGCTATGGGATCTCTTGGAGAAGAAGGTTGTCATTATGAGGGATGTCATCTTCAATGAGAATTCAGCTCTCCAAAGGCAAGATGGTATGAAGGAGTAGCAGGTGCGGTAGGAGGTCCAGTAGGGCAGCGCTTGATAGCTAACATCTTATTCTATTTTGCTACTTATAGGTGTATCAAAAGAACTTAGAATTTAGGTGGAGCACTCACCAAAGGTGTCTCCACAGATGAAGAGAGCTCGGACATGTGAAAGAAGCTAGGAGGCCTAGCAAGAATAAGCTGGACCTAGGATGGATATAAGGGTTGCACTGCACAAGCCCAAAAGGAACATTAGGCAATCGGAATGATACGACTTCGAGGATATGCTATCATATTCCCTGGTGATAGCAAATAGTGACCTCTACACCTATGAAGAGGCTATGGATAGCAAAGATAGAGAAAGATGGGTTCAAGCAATGTTCTAAGAGCTCTAGTCTCTCCATAAGAACGAGGCATGGTGATTGGTGCAATTACCACAAGGAAAGAAATCCATTAGTTGCAAGTGACATTACCAATGCAAGCAGGGGCCTTCAGAGGAGAGAGGTATCGGGTATAAGATGAGGTTAATGGCCAAGGGATACTCCTAGAAGAAAGATATTGACTTTAGTTAAGTATTTTCTCTAATCGTCAGGCATACTTCCATCAGGATGCTGCTGAGCATCACGGCAGCTCAGGACTTAGAGCTGAAGCAAATGGATGTCAAGACGACATTCCTCTATGGGCATTTAGAGGAGAGCATTTACATTATTGCCCAGACGTAGCAACCCAAGAAGGAGAGGTGAATTGGGTTCTTATAAAATTTTAATCAAATTTAAAATCTAAGCTAGTATGTGCACTTAATTAGGCTAACTCAAGTGTTGGTAAAGCACATATAATGGAGCAATGAAAATAAGATATAAAGATTGCAATGCAAGAATTAAAACTAAGCAAGCAAGAATTAAATGTAAGAAATATAAGCTAGACAAGGCATGACACAAATACATAAGAACTTATAGTGGTTCGGTGTAACCCACATCTATGTCTACTCTCCAAGCTCTCCTTGAAAATTTTTACTATAATCCTACCGATTACAGTGTGTTTGTTTTTTTAGGCTCACAAATAAACCCAGTTGATTTTTAGGATCACCAACCAAAATCTTATACGGATAGTTTTCCAGGCTCACGATCAATTTAGTTGATTTTATGGGCTCATCAATCAAAACCTACAATGTCCAATTACAGGCTTGGACCAGCCTAAAATCCAAGTTTCATTTCTCCAAAGAAACTTGTAAAGAAATAAAAATACAAGATGTAGAAGTTTAGCTTAAAAGAAAAATAGAATTTAAACTCTTTTAGACACAAAGAGGAGGTTGAATGATCAGCTCTTTTGAAGCTTGAACTCTCTTATTTGAGACTTGAGAGGATGCTTGAGAAGTTGTAGAAGATAGCTCTTAAATGCTCTCTAAAATCACTGTATAATCCATCTCTTTTTCTCTCTTTTTGATATTCAATGGAATCATTCCTATTTAAGGATGATTTCTCTTTTAATCCCACTTAATCTACCCACTTAATCTTACTTTTAAAATTGATTCTCCACCTTTAAATATCCTTGGAGATGGTTGGAGATTGAGTTCTAGCTGTTGGAAGCTCTAAAATAGCCATTGGAGATGAAAAAGAGCCATTAGAGAGGTTGCAAAAACTAGCCATTAAAGTGTGTCAGACACCATCGAGCTGGCTAGATTCTGGCTTAAAGCTAGCTTGAGCTGATAAAGCTTGCTCGATTCTATCTTGAGTTGGCTCGAACTATAGAACTTAAAAAATTAATTTTCTATCATCCTAAAAGAGCCGGCTAAGATTCAAATTGAGTTGGCTCGACCAGTAGAATAGAAAAATATCTTTTCTATCATCCTGAGAGAGCTGACTGGGATCCAATTAAAGCTGGCTCAGATGCGTGCTAAATCAAAGTATCAAACTTATTTCATGCAAGAGCTTGCTCTACTCTTGGGCGGGTTAGCTCTAAACTTTTCAACTTTATTTTTTTAATTATTTGATCTTCCAAACTTAAATTTCTTGACCCTAAATCTTTCAAATGATATTTATTTCTTCCTCTTTCATTTTCTTTATGATGAGCTATCCAAATTTATGAAAACTTTTTTTTTAAAGTGCTTTGGCTTGACATCTTGAGAGGATTTCTTCCAAAGATAATTTCTTCAGTGTGAGCATTTGAGAAACCCTATATTTAATCTTGAAATACATGATTAGTAATATTTTTACTTAATATTTTATGATCACCAAAATCAATCATAGGGTCAACAATCTTTTCCTCTTTGATGATGACAAAACTTTGAGTATATGTGCAATAAAAATAAATAATATATTTCAATGCCCATATGTATCATGAAGTACTAGATCAAATGCTTAAATGCACACTTCATGAATGTTCTCAATTATTCTTTAGTTCATTACACATATTTAGTTCATTAACATATTTCATATACTCAACATTCCTCTTTTTCTTTTTTGACAGCATCAAAAAGCTCATGGGAAGGTTGAATAAAAATCATTAAAACCAATAATATATAAGAATGTATCAAAATGAGAGATGTATCAAATTTAAAAAATCAATTCAAATAAATCCTCTTTCCTTTGAAAACTTTTCTTTTGATTCAAGATATGCTTAAAACATTTCTTTTCTTTTAAAAAATTATCTTGAATTCAAATATCAAAGGCTCTTCTTCTTTTGAATGAATATGATTTTTTAATAAGATTTTCAAATATGTACTTGCAAGCATTAAGAAGAATAGAGCTTTTCAAAAAATTTGAACATGAAATCATGCATAATATACACATCAATATTCATTCTTTTCTTTTCTTAATGAAAATATATCATTTAAATTTAGAAAAGATATGTTTTGAGAATGTATCGAGCAAATCAATGATGGTATCAAAGCAAATAAGAGTTACTTTTTCAAATTCATTTCTTGAGTAAAAATTACTTTGATAAATTGATTTTATAAGGATTAAAGCACATCTAAAGTTTTTTTATTATATTTAGATTTTTAAATAAGTTTTAAAATTAGAAGTGTGTATCAAATTCAATTCCTAGAGTAAGATTATATTTTAATTTAATTTAACTTTAATTAATTATTAAGAATGATTAGACTATGAAATCATGCATATCAAATTGGATAAATACATGAAAATTCAGTTTAAAAAGATCATAAAGTAATTGATTAAGAATTTAAGATCAAAATTTATTTTTCTCAATGTAGATTAATCTAATTTTTCAATCAAATCAAGATATAAAGCATTTCTCCACGTATTTTACAGATACCAAGAATTTATTTTTCTTTTAATATTTCAATAACATTATCTCATCCTATTTTTCATAATTATAGCTAGTTTATTTTATCTTTTAATTTTTCTTCTTCTTTCTTTTTCAAATCAAGAATATTTAATATGATTTTAACTGCTAAATTTAGATTTTCTAAATTTAAAAAAATATTTTAATTTTAAAGATCTTTTCAATTAAATGATTATTTCTTCTTTAATATTTTCTCCTCCTTAGTTTTGCAAATAAAGATATATAAAATTAAGGATATTTTCTCCTTTAATATTTTCTTTCTCTTTTTGAAAGCTTGCAGCAAATTTAGGTTGAATTTCTTTCTCTCTTTTGAAAGAATCAAAAATTTATATCAAATTGAGATAAAACAAAATAATATTTCTTCTCTTTTTAAATTCATATCAAACTTGGCTGGCTTCAAAAAATATGTTTCAGTTAGATTTTTGAACAATATAAATCTAATACAATTCTCCCTATTCTCAAAGATATGGATGTAAAAATATTTTCTTAAACTCAGATAGTAAAATGCTTTGAGCTTTAAAGATTCAAAAGGGATAGAGCTTTTCACTATTAAGGATTTTGAGTATCAAAACCAAGCATAAGATATGTTAAAATTTTTTTCAAAAAATATCTTTTTTTTTTTAATGAGGTATCAATCCATCATGTTTAGAAGAGGCATATATTTTTCGAATTTATCTCAAAAGGTATCACATCAAGAGTATATCGATACAAAATAGATTTGAGACATAACATTCAATTCTTTTGCTAAAAGTATTACAATAAAGTGTAAGGCAAGAATGGTTTATTTGATACAAATTATTGAAGTTTTTGATCAAAAAAGATAAATCAATTAAATTTTGATCAAATTATTTTGATAAATAATTTTTAATTGATACCAATAAATCATGCAAAATAAATCATAGAAAGATTTTTTATTTTAATTTAGATCTTTCTTTTCTTAAGAGATATCACTCAAATAAATTTAGAAAATACATGAAATTCTTTGAATTTGTCTCAATTGATATCATATTAGCTATGCAAAATCAAATTTAAAATAAAATATTCTTCATTTTTTTCTAAAAGATAAAGCAATGAAATTTAAGGCAAGAATATGTTAGAAAAGCAAGGGCAGATTACAAGCATTTATTTCAAAACTATTTTGAAATTACAGTGGAATAAAATAGATTAGCTTTTTTTATCATGCATTAAATTAGATCTAAAAGCTTTTCCAACATGGATCTAAGATATATGAAATCCAAAATTAATTTATGAGATCAGATCTCATACCTTATCATGGATCAAAGAACTCCACAATCGATGATCAAAACTTGATAGGTTCCTAAAGTCGCGCAAATGCCCGGCTTCTATAGGTATCCACACGAGATCTTATTTGATCTGAAACTTGTCTATCTCCACAGGGTGCTAGCTTCCTTACAGAGAAGATCTTTTGATGATTGATTTGAGTCTTCTTTAGATCTAAAAGATGATCTTCAGTCGAAGAAATAGTGGAGATAGAAGAAAAAATAGCAGTAGTGCAGCTTTATTTCTTGGAGTGCCACACCTTGTACCAATGGAGTTTTTCCTTCAAACTTGGAAGGGAGGACACCAACAAGTCCCTCTCACTCTAGTGGCCAGCCAAATTTCATTCAGATTAAAAGACCTCTTAGAGATGTCCCAAAGATAGATCTTTTTAATGGGGCGCCTAGAAGAGTCCTGATAGAGTCAAACTCTATCAAACATTCAAATTATATTTTAAATTCAAACCAAAACTCATTCATATTCAATGAGAGGATAAGTGGTCGACCAAGAGGTGAAAAAACATGAAAAATCTCATGCAAATCTGAAATTTGCATGAGAAGAGAAGGGGCATAGACAAAGGGTGGCGCATGGAAGAGTCCTTCACAAAATGGACTATAGAGTTTTGGATTGAGCCTCAAACCAAAAATAATTTGGTTTAAACCCAAACACCTAATTGAACTTAATCTAATTAGATCTCTAATCAGATTAAATTTTAATTTAATTAAATTTAATTAAACCTAAATTCAGATCAAATCAGAAGTTGATTCCATGATAATTGAGTCATCTCACAACTCAATCAAACCAAACCCAATTCAAGTCAAACTAAATCCAATTCAATTAGACTTGATTTAAAACTTATTTTTTAATCTAATTAAGTTTAATTAGTAATCAAATTACTAATTTTTTTTTGAGTTAATTATCAATCGTATTGATAATTATACCCTTAACGATTCACAATCGTCGGTTAATCATCGGATCAGACAGAAATCTCTTTTGTGTGTGACCCCATAGGTTCTATTCTATCTGGTAGTAAGACACATTATAATTGCTATCATAATATCATCAAAACTTTTTTTGATGGATTGGAATAATTTCAATACTACCCATCGAGAATCATCGATCATCAAGACGATGCTCGTGGGTTCCATAATCCATCAGTGACACCTAGCAGTATGTAGTGGCAACTCAGTAGAATGGAAGTATGAATCTCCAGATATAGTTATCATATGATTTAGTCCTTCTATCAAAAATTCTGACTTGATGGAGGTCATGGACAACTCGTCAAACCCCATCATCAGTATATGCAAGATTGGCTCGATTCGAGTTTTCTTGTGAATCTCGTGGAAACTTCTTTCTAGTATTCACCTTGCTTTGGCCAAAGACTTAGCAAACTCAGTCTCACGAATCACATAGAATTATATCTTTTCTACTAAGATCGATAGACTCCATCTAAGTACATCCTACTCTCAATAATGAACCTAAATCCACCATAGCTAATATACACAGCAAGGAACCAAATGGCTAGGGATCAAGTAGATGTGCAGTCAAACTATAGTAGCCTCACTGCAAATAGCCAATACACCATAAGTTAAAGGATGAAAGCGCACCAACTGTCATCACCTCTCCCTGATACCAATTGATATTCCATGATATTGCTCGAATGCCAATCATCCTTGGCATCACAAGCCCCGATACCATATTGCAGAAGCTCCTGATCTTTAGCATGGACCTGAAGGAACCTATGATATTTTCTATGGACAGCAAACCACCGATCCTCCGTCTCGATCTATGATAGGGCGCCTGAAAGGTATATGCCCTCAAGCCAATCAAAAATTTATTTTTGGACTATTCTTTATCTTTCAAACTCATGTAATGACATTTTAAAATAAATAAAGGCATTTATTTCATCATATGCAGTGTCTTATTATTTATTTAAGATTATGATGAACCCCATAAATTAAGACTATGGTTTTAAGATTATGATGAGATCATACCAGTAAGACCTAAAATCTTAAAATCCTAATTTAAATATTCCTGATCGATGGAACATTGAGTTGGAGATCAATATTTTCGGTAAGACTAGCATAACTTTTCTATGCTCAATTTAGAGGGTGATTGATCTCATAATCACTTATGTTTGACACTAATACAAGGATGTGGGTGCTCATAAGAGAATGAGTTCACTGAATTGATCCAAAGTTGAGAATATCTAATGGAGTCTTATCTACATGTCAATAGATGGTTCTCATAGTGGAATTTGTGCATGTAATCCTTTGACCTGAAACTATCATAGAATCTTATATATATGAATCCATATTTTGGTTCATACTCATTCATGACTCAGTTCATGTATGGGGATGATCTGGATATGGTAGATTATATATGAAGGTTATGAGTAGGTTAACATGAAATCGATCACTCTTGGTAAGAGAAAATCGCATCCAGTCTGCTTCAAACTAATGATGATTCAGGAAGACTTTGATCAAAGCATGATGAAAATTAGAAATGATTTCTAATGTTTCATTATATGAATCATCATCATAAGATTGAAAGAGAAATGAATATGATATTGGGTTTGACATATTTCCATACCCAGAGTCATATTCAGGATGCACGGTGATCGAAGGATCTAGTTGTATGATAACTTTCCATTGAAGGATATTTTTGGTATTTCCATCAAAATTTTATATCTTTTGAAAAATCACGATATGTTGCTAGACATCAATCATGTCTTGTGGGTTTGATCAAATTAAAATTTTAATTTGATCATTAAATTAGAAAGTGTTCTAAATTAAGTCAAATTGGGTTAGGCTAGTTTTGACCTAAATCGGTTTGGTTGAGTTCTAACCTAGATTAGGTCAAATCACACCCAGACCCACTGCTGGTTAGATGTGGAACCCAATGGGTCACACACAAAGAGAATTGATTAAAGATCTAATTGGATTAGACCATGTTTGCAAGATGAACATGCTAGCACATGTAGCAAACCCTAGCACCCTGATTCGAATTGGATTCGAATCGGCTTTCGATTTAGGCTAATTAAGGACCAATTTGAGCCAAATTGGATTTGGTCTTGAATTGGATTAACCTAGACTAATTGGGCTTCAGTTGGGGCATCACATACCAGAATCCCACATGCTAGAGAGTCTCTCTCTTGTGTGGGAGAAGTCTTTCATGCGCAAAGAGTTTTTGGCGCATGGGATTAAGTTGGCGCCTACCTTCTTTGACTTTTTCTTTTTCTCCATGTCATATATTTTTTTAAATGGGCATGGACATCAGATATGGGGTGTACAAGAGTCCTTCTACATGTTAAATACTCCATTATCTATTTTCTATTTGCATAAGAAGGGACTCTTTGTCGCCCAGCACTCCTTCCCACCCACTCTTCCTTGGTGCCTCTTAGACCAAGTCGAAGTCCCTTGGGACTTTGACTATTCAAAGATCATCTCCACACCATTTTGCTGAATGGGCATCCCTTTTTAAGGCCATTGGATGGCCTTTTTATCTAATCTAATGGATGAAAATGATGAAGCCAAAAATGAAAGCCCGCGACTCTTCATAAATAACTTACGTAGAATTAGTTCGAGAGTCCTTCTGCTTTAAGGCACCTCTTGGACTAAGTCTACATGTCGTTATTATTTGATGAGTTATGAGATAGGCTGAAGAGACATGAGATTATATTTTGAAAGGGCATGTGAAAATGTGTTGGCACCCTTACGTACATTATAAATAACGGTGCGCACCAAGAGTCTGGGGGTGGTAAAATTTATCTTTCTTTCTTACAAGTATTTTCTTATTATCTATTTTTTTTTTCTTTCTCTTGTCCAGACCTTATCCTTATATAGATAAGAAGTCATTTTAATATGAAGAGATTAGGAAGAAAAATTAAGAAGATAAGAAAAAAGATAGATAGGTAAGGAGAGACAAGGAAGGTGACATAAAGGCTCAGAAAGGTTTTGCCCTTTTAATTAATATTTTTATTATTAAAATTTTAATTATATATAAAAAGATAGAGATGCTGGTGTCTTGATCAAATCTCCATTTGAATCAACATTGGAGGGTGAACACGTGGGCACCTGGTGGAACCCCTGATGAACTGCTATCGGCAATTAGGGATAATTCAGGATTTAGCGATAAGAGGTATGTTTTAATATTTTCTTTTGTTTTACAAATGCATGTTATATGATTTTATTACTAATAAGATGGTCCTAGGGTTCAGGTTTGGTTTATTTGATTTCATAATTTTGCTTTGAAATCCATGCTTCTGCCTTATACACCAATCCTAACAGTGGTATCAGAGTAAGCCTTATTAGGTTAAATCATATAATGCTTTGCTTATCAAATAATGGTATAAATAAAAAATATAATATAATCTTTTTAGGATGTTATTTATATGATGAGATCATATTTTTTTATTTATCATAATGAGATTATGATGTATATATTATTCTATAAAGGCTGCCCTGACATAGTGGAAAGTATTCACTATGTAATAATGGTTGTCCTAGAATAATTATATATGTTAATATATGTATATATATATATATATTAATTTTATCATAATTGATGCTTTTATGCATTTAGTTTGATTTAAATCAGAATATGCATCGAGACCATTTAAATCCCTTTTTTAAAATTATATTAAGTTATAGTATAATTAATCTATAGTTGAATCAGTCAGGATGTATAATTGATCAATCGGTGTTTAAGAAAAATGGTTCGTGATTGGTAAAAAGAATGTGATTTTTTAATTAATTTTGTTATCTGACCTAACCAATTTATTAGTGTCTAAGGAAAGCAACGGGGGGACCCCCACTTCTCTCCCACTTATCTGGCCGATTCAATTAATTTAGTTCTAGATTGAAATGCTTAGTATTATATTCACTACATTAAGGCCTTCCTTCATACTAGATTCTTATTATATCCAGAATCATATTAGTTTTGTTGTGTAACCACAAGATCTATCATGGGGAATGATGTAATATTATTCTAGTGCATTGAGATGCTTACAGCATTTTGAATATACTGCTTTATTGTATAACCACAAAAGTAGTTATATTTCATTTTGACTATATAGAAATAAAGGGTTCTATTTAAACTAAAACATTAAAGTTTATTATGCTAACACAAGGCTATTAATGTTTTAGAGGCAAAAATTTTTTGAGAGTTGTATAAAATGCAATTGAAAAGAGTTTCCTACTTTTGAACTTATAACAGGTTTGTTGTACAACCACAAGATCTTTTATAAGAAATTAGGGTCTTATTTTTACTAAGAAAATAAATTAGAGGGTTATTTTTTTTTTGATTTAACAGTGGGAGACATAATTAAATTAAAGTCCTAATTTAATTATGTTTGTCACCATGAGTTGTTTGCTTATGTATTATTCTTTATTATGTAGATTAAATGGCTTCTTTACTTTCATTGCATTCAATTTTGGATTCAAATAAATTGACTGATCAAAATTATGTGGACTGGATGAGAAACCTAAAAATAGTACTCAATCAAGAAAAACTCTTCTATATTCTTGATGCCTCTGATCTTAAGTCATTAGGAAAAGATGGCACAAATGAAGATAAGTCCACATACAAGATGTGGCAAAATGATTTTCTTACTGTCAAATGCATCATACTTGTCTCTATGAGTAATGAATTACAAAGGCAGCATGATGGTATGGACACTCAATCCATATTGCTCAATCTAAAAGAACTTTATGGAGAGCGTAGTAGAACTGCTAGATATGAGATATCTAAGCAATTATTTCATACAAGAATGATAGAAGGAACATCCGTATAAAATCATGTTTTGATGGTAATTGATCTAATCACTCGATTAAGTCAATTAGATTTTGTTATGGATGGAGAGTTAAGTCAGGATTTGATCCTGCAATCACTTTCTAAATTATTTTCTCAGTTTATCATAAACTATCACATGAACAAACTGAATTATTTCTTTCCTGAGCTGTTAAATATGCTCAAGATAGTAGAAAGCGATATCAAAAAGGATAAGGCTCCTCTTCTTCTTATGGATGGGATCTCCAAGAAGAAGGCAGACAAAAAGGGTTCAAAGAGAAGGTTGAACCCTAAAGGTGGTATAAATAAGAAGGAAAAGGGAAAGAAGGTCTCCGTAATGACGACCTATTTTCACAATGGCAAAATAGGTCGTTGAAAGAGGAATTGCAAGGCTTGCCTTGCAACCGTGAAGTCTGGTGCAATAATGCACCAAAAGGTATGTATGAGATACATACTATATTATTATTAAATTCTTTCATTTCAAATTCTTGGGTATTAGATACCAGCTGCAATTTTCATATCTGCAAATCTTTACAGGGGCTACAGAAAATTAAGAGTTTGAAGAAAGATGACTTCAAGCTCTATGATGCTGGAGGAGAGTCTATCCAAGTAGAAGCTGTAGGGACAAATATATTGAAGTTACCTTATGGAAAGATCTTAGAGCTTACAAATTATTATTATATGCCTAAGATCATTAGAAATATTATATCTATACCCTTGTTATTAAAACAAGGTTATAGTCTTAATGTAATGAGCGAAGGTTGCTCGATCAAATATTCTAATGAAAATATTTGTTTTGGCATATTTAGCAATGGTTTGTTGACTCTATGTTTGGATGACAATATATTTCATATTGATGAAAATAGAAAACGTAAGAGAGATGACATAAATAATACTTTACTTTGGCATTGTCGATTAGGTCATATTAGTGAGGCTAGGATTAACAAGTTATACAAAGAAAAGTTCTTTGATCCTTTTTGATTATGAATCATTAGGAACTTGTGAATCATGTCTCATGGGTAAAATGACCTAAGATTCCATTTAGTGGACATGGAGAAAGGACAAAAGAGTTATTAGGACTTGTACATATGGATGTATGTGGTCCTATGACAACTCAAGCTAGAGGAGGATACTCTTATTTTATAACATTCACTGATGATTTATCTAGGTTTGGATATGTGTATCTTATGAAACACAAATCAGAAGCCTTTGATAAATTTAAAGAGTATCAAAGTATGGTCGAAAAATAAACTGGACAATGTATAAAAATCCTTCGATCTGATCGAGGAGGAGAATACTTATCTAGTGAGTTTCTAGACTATCTTAAGGGATTCTCTCTGAATGGACACCTCCTTATACACCGCAATTAAATAGTGTAGCAAAAAGAAAAAAATATACCTTATTAGATATGGTACGGTCCATGATGTGCTTCACTGAATTACCTATTTTCTTCTGGGGTCATGCTCTGGAGACTGCAATTTATATCTTGAATAGAGTACCTTCTAAATCTATATCTAGTACTCCATATGACATATGGAGAAGTAAGAAACCTAATCTTAAGTATCTTAAGATATGGGGTTGTCCAGCATATGTCAAAAAAAATTTTGGACATAAGCTTGATGCTAGATCAGACAGATGTCTATTTATCGGATATCCTAGAAATAGTATAGGATATTTATTCTACCATCCTACTGAACAAAAGGTATTTGTAAGTAGGCATGCCACTTTCATGGAAAAAGAATTTATCCTAGAAAAGGGCAGTGGCAGAAATATTGAACTTAGTGAAGTTCAAGAAAAATAAATAGAAATTTCTCAACCAAATAATCACATAAAAGAACCAGAACACATAACTCCTATCCGTAGGTCTAAAAGAGTACGACATACACCTATGAGGTATGGGTTCATTATTGAGAACAATGAAGCCCAAGTCATTGAGAATGATGAACCTCTGACCTATACGGAAGCAGTCAAAAGTAAGGACTCTTACAAATGGCTGGCTGCCATGCAATCCGAAATGGAATCCATGCACACCAACAAAGTATGGACTTTGGTGGATGCACCAGAGGATATAAATCCTATTGGATGCAAATGGATTTTTAAGAAAAAGATTGGAGCTAGATGGTCAAATTGAAACCTATAAGGCCAGATTGGTGGCTAAGGGTTTTAGGCAAAAATAAGGGATTGATTATGATGAAACATTTTCACCTATTGCCATGCTCAAATCTATTCGGATTATGCTTGCTATAGCAGCATACCACGACTATGAAATATGGCAAATGGATGTAAAGACTGCCTTCCTTAATGGTTTCCTTGAGGAGGAGGTCTATATGTCACAGCCAGAGGGATTTGAGTCAAATGAGAGATCAAATCAGGTATGCAAGCTTAAGAGATCCATTTATGGATTAAAGCAAGCATCAAGGAGTTGGAACATCCATTTTGATGAAACAGTAAAAGAGTTTGGTTTTATCAAGAATGTTGATGAACCATGTGTGTACAAGAAAACTAGTGGGAGAACCATAGTCTTCTTGGTTCTGTATGTAGATGACATACTCCTCATTGGGAATGATATCCCAATGTTACAATCAGTCAAATTATGGCTATCAAATAAGTTTTTCATGAAAGATTTGGGAGAAGCATCCTATATACTAGGAATAAAGATCTATAGAGATAGATCTAAGAGGATGCTAGGCTTGTCCCAATCTAGGTACATTGACTTAATACTGAAAAGATTCAGTATGGATGGGAGTAAAAGAGGTTACTTACCCATGAGTCAAGGCATACATCTCTCTAAAAAGATGTCTCCAAAGACACCTGAAGAGAGAAATAGAATGAGTTCTATTCCTTATGCTTCGGCTGTTGGATCAATAATGTATGCCATGTTATGTACAAGGCCTGATGTTGCTTATGCTTTAGGCATTGCAAGTAGATTTCAAGCTGATCCAGAGAGAGGATCATTGGAAAGCTGTGAAAAATATTCTTAAGTACTTGAGAAGGACTAAAGATATTTTTCTAGTATATGGTGGTTCTGATCTTAAACTAGAAGCATATTCTGACTCTAGTTTTCAATCAGACCCAGATGATAGCAAATCCATTTCAGGGTATGTCTTTACTCTGAACGGTGGAGCAGTGAGTTGGAAGAGTACTAAGCAGCCAACTATAGCTGACTCAACCACTGAAGCAGAATACATAGCTGTAAGTGAAGCCGCCAAGGAAGCTGTCTGGATGAAGAAGTTCATCACTAAATTGGGTGTTATTCCTGAAATTAAGAATCCAGTACCACTTTACTGTGATAATACTGGAGCTGTTGCTCAAGCAAAGGAACCAAGGTCTCATCATAAATCCAAACACATTCTGAGATGCTTCCATCTCGTTTGAGAAATTATTGAAAGACAAGATGTAGTCATAGAATGAGTTGACACAAAGAACAACATAGCAGACCCATTCACTAAGGCTTTACCACTATAATTGTTTGATTGCCACCTTGATTGTATGGGATTAAAATATAAGGGTGATTGGCTTTACGTGCAAGTGGGAGATTGAATGGTATATGCCCTCAAGCCAATCAAAAATTTATTTTTGGGCTGTTCTTTGTCTTCCAAACTCATGTAATGATATTTTAAAATAAATAAAGGCATTTATTTCATCATATGCAGTGTCTTATTATTTATTTAAGATTATAATGAACCCCATAAATTAAGGCTATGGTTTTAGAATTATGATGAGATCATACCAGTGAGACTAAAACCTTAAAATCCTAATTTAAACATTCCTGGTCGATGGAACATTGAGTTGGGGATCAATGTTTCCGATAAGACTAGCACAACTTTTGTATGCTCAATTGACAGGATGATTGATCTCACAATCACTTGTGTATGACACTAATACAAAGATGTGGGTGCTCATTAGAGAATGAGTTTACTGAATTGATCCAAGTTGAGAATATCCAATGGAGTCTTATCTACATGTCAATAGATGGTTCTCATAGTGGAATTGTGCATGTAATCCTTTGAGCTGAAACTACCATAGAATTTTATATATATGAATCCATATTTTGGTTCATACTCATTCATAACTCAATAATATATGGGGTGATCTGGATATGGTAGATTATATATGAAGGTTGTGAGTAGGTTAACATGGAATTGATCACTCCTGGTAAGAGGAAATGACATCCTGTCTGCTTCAAACTAGTGATGATTCAGGAAGACTTTGATCAAAGCATGATGAAAATTATAAATGGTTTCTAATGTTTTATTATATGAATCATCATCATAAGATTGAAAGAGTAATGAATATGATTTTGGGTTTGACAAATTTCCATACCCAGAGTCATATTCAGGATGCAGGATGATCGAAGGATCTAGTTGCATGATAACTTTTCATTGAAAGATATTTTTGGTATTTCTATCAAAATTTCACATCTTCTGGAAAGTCACGATATGTTGCTAGACATCAATCATGTCTTGTGGGTTTGATCAAATTAAAATTTTAATTTGATCATTAAATTAGAAAGAGTTCTAATTGGTCAAACTGGGTAGGCTAGTTTTGACCTAAATTGGTTTAGTTGAGTTCTAACCTGATTAGGTCAAATCACACCCAGACCCACTGCTGGCTAGATGTGGAACCCAATGGGTTACACATAAAGAAAATTGATTAAGGATTTAATTGGATTAGACCATGTTTGTAAGATGAATATGCTAGCACATGTAGCAAACCCTAGCACCCTGATTCAAATTGGATTCGAATCGGCTTCCGATTTAGGCTAAGTAAGGACCAATTTGAGCCAAATTGGATTTGGTCTTGAATTGGATTAACCTAGACTGATTGGGCTTCAGTTGGGGCATCACATACCAGAATCCCATGCACCAGAGAGTCTCTCTCTTTTGCGTGGGAAGTCTTTCATGCGCAAAGAGTTTTTGGTGCATGGGATTAAGTTGGTGCTTACCTTCTTTGACTTTTCCTTTTTCTCCATGTCGCATATTTTTTTAAATGGGCATGGACATCAGATATGGGACGTAGAAGAGTCCTTCTACAGGTTAAATACTCCATTATCTATTTTCTATTTGCATAAGAAGGGACTCTTTGTCACCTAGGACTCCTTGCCGCCCACTCTTCCTTGGCGCCTCTTGGACCAAGTCAAAGTCCCTTGGGACTTTGACTATTCAAAGATCATCTTCATGCCATTTTGCTGAATAGGCATCCCTTTTTAAGGCCATTGGATGGCATTTTTATCTGATCTAATGGATGAAAATGATGGCGCCAAAAATGAAAGCCCGCGACTCTTCATAAATAACTTACGTAGAATTAGTCCGAGAGTCCTTCTGCTTTAAGGCACCTCTAGGACTAAGTCTACATGTCATTATTATCTGATGAGTTATGAGATAGGCTAAAGAGACATGAGATTATATTTTGAAAGGGCATGAGAAAATGTGTTGGCACCCTTACGTACATTATAAATAAGGATGCGCACCAAGAGTCCGGGGGTGGTGAAATTTATCTTTCTTTCTTACAAGTGTTTTCTTATTGTCCAATTTTTTTTTTCTTTCTCTTGTCCAGACCTTATCCTTATAAGGATAAGAAGTCATTTTAAGATAAAGAGATTAGAAAGAAAAATTAAGAAGACAAGAAAATAGAAAGATAGGTAAGGAGAGACAAGGAAGGTGACATAAAGGCTTAGGAAGGTCTTGCCCTTTTAATTAAAATTCTTATTATTAAAATTTTAATTATAAATAAAAAGATAGACGTGCTGGTGTCTTGATCAAGTCTCCATGTGGATCAACATTGGAGGGTGAACACATGGGCACTTGGTGGAACCCCTGACGGACTACTACCAGCAATTAGGGATAATTCAGGGTTTAGCGATAAGAGGTATGTTCTAATATTTTCTTTTACATTACATATGCATGTTATATGATTTAATTGCTAATAAGATGGTCCTAGGATTCGGATTTGGTTTGTATGATTTCATAATTTTGCTTTGAAATCCATACTTCTGCCCTGTACACCAATTCTAACAGCACCTCCCTCCTTGGGCCTGAGGGAGACGCCCCCTTCTCTAGAGCTTCTTCAAGAACCCTTGGGTGGCAACTCTAGAGCGAAGAGAAGAAGAGAGTTGAGGGAGAAAAGGTCTGTATTCCACAGCATAATGAAATCCTATAAAACATATGTATTTATACATAGCCATTAGGCCCGACCAAAAACTTCCCTTGCTAACCCAATAAATGAAAGCACTCACCGAGCCCATGTACATCCATGTCTCCTATGCTCTCATCCTTTGGATCTAGACCCAATCCATACATGAATTAGCCATCTTAAGACCTCTCAAACCAGGCCTTAAGACCCCTAGGATCAACCCAGACCCTAGCCCAAAATAGATCCTTGTGTAACTTTACCCGTGCAGTGAGTTGGCTCAGTCTTAGCATTGAGCCGATTAAGTTCCACTGGGTTGGCTCAGTCTGAAACTGAGTCGGTCCAGTTTTGTGCCATGCTAGCAGTCTCGAATGCTTAGCTCTATTTTGCCTATTCTCTGAGACTTAGCCAACCTAGTTTTAGACTGAGCCGGCTAACCTATAGAAAACCTCTTTTTTGTAGTCTTGATTCCCCAGCTTTGGTTTCTTACTTCACCTTGTGTCCCAAGTCTCCGAAGCACCAATCAAGCTCCTGAAATAACCAGAACCAACCCCTTGACTCCTCCCGTGGCCTCCCAAGGCTTGGAAGCACCATAAATCCTCACAATCTCCACCTTGGTGCCCCAAGCCTTGGAAAATCTCTCGAAAATGACCTCCTACATGATCCCACTATCCCTGCGCACTTGATAGCACCTATGCAAACATCACCTCCGTCAATTTTCTTCAGCTATTATGCACCCTTGAGGCCTTTGGGATGACCACCTCCATCATTGAAGACCTGTGCTTGCTTCTTGGCACCACCCTAGAATTGTAGGATCCCTTCTACTTAGCAGCTGCATCACTTTTTCTAGACTTTTTTGGAGAACCTACAGTATTTTTGCACTAGCACATGCTGTACCACTTGACACAATCTCCTTAGAGCTATGCCTGTCCACTTGCACGCACCGCTCTACCTAGAACTGTGCATCACCGATGCTTTGAAATCATGCAAAATTTTCTCTCCACTTGTGAAGCAACCACTGCGGAGCTCCATCTATATCCGAAGTCCATCTGATGCCATATAATCCGACTCTGTCATCGAGTTCCTTGAGGCCAACCACCCAATGCTGCACTACTGGGCCTATCGCTATACCTCCAACACCGTCGCTGCCCCTTCAAACCCTTCGTGCTCTACGGACCCCTTCAAAGCCATCTTGGATACCTCCGCAACCCATGGGCACCTCCAAAACTTAAGAGCCCATCCAACTCTTCTGAATCCAATGACTGAACCCTAGGAAATTTCACCCTGGTCCTTCTCTTCTGACCCTACACCAGCCATCGCTTTAGTTATGCTCGGAGAACCATCCTCCACCTGAACCGTGACTCTCCCTAGTGCCCTTGCAAAAGAAATCTAATCCATGATACTCCTGACTGCTGAAGACCTCTTAGTTCTCCCTGAGGGCTCCTGGCTCTCCCAAGACCTACACATGATCTCTCTAAGATACCACTAACACTATTTGCTGAGATACACTCCTCGGCTACTACACCACCGAGCCTCTCTCAGCCTTTGTGCCTCTAGGGTAGCACTCCTATAGCACTCCAGCGCTCCCTGACTCATCTCTATGCTGCTCTACAACCGTCCAGTCCTAACCTACTGGACCTTCATAGATCATCCATCTCCATCACTCCCAAGGCTCCGCAAATTCATGCTTTGGTCTAACCACTGAATACATCTTTGATTACTTTCCCACCTTCCTGACATCGAAGGACGTATAGTCGCTTCTTCAGCCTTCCTTCGATCATTATCCCTTGGAAAACCTCTCTTTAGCAGCCCCATACTATCCATCTTTCTAGAAAATTCTGATGCTCTCTACTGAGATACTTTCCTCGGCTGCTACATCATCGAGCCTCTCTTAGCCTTGCATCTTCAGGGAAACACTACTACAGCACTCCAATGCTCTCTGCCTATCACATAATCATCATATATCCTGATCTTTTCACCAAGATCGATCAGCAAATCATGCACCAAATCCTTCCACCCTAAAAAAATCTCTTACTGTTAATCCTCTCAACCTCCACCTTCAACTCGCTGCTCCTGGTTGGCCAAACCATTGCAATAACAAGATAGATTTGAGACATACTATAGAATCCTTGTACAGATTTCTGATTTCATCTTGTATGACTTCTCCTTCCCTTCCATGCACCATCAAGCTCTGATACCAAATGTAAATGCACCAGTTGACATCACCTCTCCCTAATACCAATTGATGTTCCATGATATCGTTCGAACATCAATCATCCTTGGCATCATAAGCCCTGATACCATATTGTGGAAGCCTCTGATCTTTAGCATGGACCTAAAGAAACCTATGACGTTCTCTATGGGTAGCAAATCATCAATCCTCCACCTAGATTTGTAATTCGGTGCCTCCCTCCTTAGGCTTGAGGGAGATGCCCCCCTTTTCTAGGGCTTCTTCAAGAACCCTAGGGTGGCAACTCTAAAGAGAAGAGAAGAAGAGAGTTGAGGGAGAAAAGGTCTGTATTCCATAGCATAATGGAATTCTAATACAACCTATATATTTATATATAGCCATTAGGCCTGACCAAAAACTCCCCTAGCTTACCTAATACATGAAAGCACTCACCGAGCCCATGTACACCCATATCTCCCATGCTTTCATCCTCTGGATCTAGACCCAATCCATACATGAATTAGCCACCTTAAGACATCTCAAACTAGGCCTTAAGACCCCTAGGATCAACTCAGACCCTAGCCCAAAATAGACCCTTGCGTAACTCTGCCCGCGCACTGAGTCAGCTCAGTCTCAGTATTGAGCCGGCTAAGTTCCACTAGGTTGGCTTAGTCTGAAACTGAGCTGGTCCAGTTCTGTGCCATGCCAGCAGTCCTGAATGCTCAGCTCTTTATTTTGCCTATGCTCTGAGACTTAGCCGATCCAGTTTTGGACTGAGTCGACTAGCCTGCAAAAAATCTTCTTTCTGTAGTCTTGATTCTCCGACTTTGGTTTCTTGCTTCACCTTATGTTCCAGGTCTCTGAAGCACCAACCAAGCCCCTGAAATCCCTAGAGCCAACCCCCTGACTCCTCCTGTGGCCTCTCAAGGCTTGGGAGCACCATAAATCCTCACAAAGGACTAGTCATATCACTGTAGCATTGAGAATATTACTGACGAGTGAGTAGACATCCAAGTGGTTTCTTGTAATGGTCATGCTCAGTGTAAGTTATTCTCTAACAACCACCTGCATTATTATCCTAGTGTCACCACACTATAGACTCGAGACTCATTTACCTATAAAGAAGATGATCATGCACCAATGTAACTAGATCAATCATTGTTCTTCATGATGATCCTCCAATTAGAAGTATTTAAAAATTAACCACTGATAGTGTATGTCTCAAATTCTCAATACCTCGAGAATATGCAAAATCATTTTTGTTAATTTCTAGGATAAATCATGGACATATAAACATGATTTAAAATAAAAATATCCTTTATTAATAATAAAAATTTATAAGTTCAAATATAAGCCCTGAAAAATAAATATATCAGCCAATAATTGGCTTTCTAGGGCATACATCTAACAGAATAAACGATATATTTGATACCAATTATGAGAATTATGATACCAATTACTTTAAGATTTAAATCAATTAATAATTTTTTTTTAAAAAAAAATCTTGATACCAATTAAAGATTTAAAAGGAACATTTGTTAAATTCATTTTTCTATAATAATCAAATTCATTTGTCAGAGTTAAAATCTTTCAAGTTTAGCTTGATATAAATTATTTTAGTTTTGAATTGATAAAGATGAATCAATTCAAATCAAATAGTTTTGAGAATTTAGAATAAAGAATAAATAGTAATCTATTTGATACAAATTGATTAAAACTGAAGTTCTCTTTTAAATATTTTGCTTGATATCAACTTCAAAAATTCAAGAAGAGCATTTTTCAAATTCAATTTTTAAAATCAATCAATCAAAATAAAGTATGAATGTTCATTAATAAATTCTCTTTTAAGATAAGGAAAGACAATCTAATCAATGATTAAGAAAGATATTCAAACCAATTTGGAGGATCAAAAATTAATTAATTGTAGGTATGATAATCAATCAAATTAAATGAGATTAAATCAAAATTAGGTCAAGAGAAAACTAGATAAAGGCTCTATGATTTTAGTCCAACTAGAAAATTTCAATTTCTTAGGGGTTCAACCTATTATGCAATGCAAATCAACACTTCAACCACTAGATCTTTTATGACTGGAGTGTCTTATTTTCAAGTGTTTAGATCATGCAATTTTGGAGAATTTCAATAATTAAGCATCTTATGTGGGATTATCAAAACTTAGCTTATTTATCATTTTTGCAATCAAATAGATTCATAGACAATTATGCTTCTTTTAATTTAAGTATCTTGAATGCATATTTGGTATGGAAAAGCTAAAGTATCAAGCTGAATTTTAAGAAAACTTTAGCTCATATCAACTAAACATGATACATAGATGAGAGTATATCAATTTAGAAAGTGAAGTAAGATCAATATATCCAAATATTCAAATCATAGAGTATGATCATTGTAAGCAGTGATAATTCATCAAAATCAATCAAACATACTTCATAATTATAGTAACTAATAATGGAATGATGAGAGAAATATTTTATTTTTTTATTTACCAAACATCATCACCCATTTTCTCAAGTCCAAGCCATCCATCCATAAGAGGTAGCTTCTTTTGCTTCATTGGATGCTTTGTACAACTACAAAATCATTTTCTAATTTTTCGTACCCAAGCCATCTTGGGTCTATTGGAGTTAGTGCATATGATTTCTTTTGGAACCTAAATTTGCTTTATCAAAGTATGACCATTTTTCTTGATATTATATTCTAAAATTTTATGGCCTACTTTGTTACATTTAAAATAAATAATAGAATGATTTTTAGATGAATCTTTTCCAAACATATTCTTCATAAATTTTTATTTTCTTAAAGAATTATAGCCAATTTTTACTTTATCAAAAATAGCCTTTTGATTATTTAAATTTGCTTAAAGCTTTTGAGATCCAATAATAAATTTTTCGAACGTGAGCTTTAAGTTTTCAATCTTTTTTTTTAGTTTTTCATTTTCTTCCATAAGAGATTTCTTTTCTTCTAACAATTTTTCTCTTTCTTCAATATAAAGTTTTAATTTTTTTAATTTTTTTTCAACTTAATATTTTCATTAACTAAAGAACTTTTAGATTTTGAAAGAATATTTTTTCTTCAAATAAGGATTTTTTAGATTTAACTATATTTTCTTTTTTCTTAGTTAGAGTTTCAATTTGTTTCAAGAAAATTTTCTTTTCTTTAGTCATGTTTTTTAAATTTTTTAATAGATCTTTCTTTTCACTCAAAATTTTATTTTTCTCTTCGATCTAAGATAAGTTAGATTTTCTAAGCTCTTTATTTTGAAGTCTTACCATTTTATGTTTATCCATTAGATCATTGAAGACTTCATATAATTCTTCAAAAGTAAAATTGAAAGAGTTATTAATATTTACCTCATCATCATTAATCATGAGGTAAAAATTTGTAGCACTTTCTTTTTCTTTCTCATTTAGTTTTTCTTTAATTTTCTCTTCCTTAATTATTGCTTTCTTTCTCTTTTATTTATTCTTCTTTTTCTTCTTTTCATTCCTATGGGCTACGAGGCAAAAATTAGAGTGAGCTTTGTTCTCTTCATAGGAGCTTGATTCTTCTTTTTGATTTGCTCTTCCATAAGTTATTTTTAATTTTTTTCATATTTGATTTACTAAAATATATGAAAAAATTATATTAAATATATTTGTCTAATAAATAATAAAGTAAATTCATTATCTTAGCATTTATTTGAATCACTTTTTTATCATGAATCAATACATTAGGTGTTTGTAGATCATTGATTATAATTTTTCATAAATTATAGTTATGTGCTTGAATGAAGATTTTTATTCTAAATTTTTAATGTATGTAATTTGATTCATTTAATAGTATGGGACGATCAATAAAATGGCCTTCATTAAAAAAGAATTTCATTTGGATTGCCAAGATCATTTACTCTTTAATTGTTAGGTTAACAATCAAATATTAGAGCACCTGCTCTAATACCAATTGTTGACCAGAGGTAGCAACCCAAGAGGGGGGGTGAATTAGATTCTTATAAAATTTTAACTAAATTTAAAATCTAAGCAAGTACGTGCACTTAATTAGGCTAACTCAAGTGTTGGTAAAGCACATATAATAGAGCAGCAAAAATAGGTTATAAAGATTATAATTCAAGAATTAAAACTAAGCAAGTAAGAATTAAATATAAGAAAGATAAACTAGATAAGGCATAACACAACACACAAGAACTTATAGTGGTTCGGTGCAACCCACACCTACGTCCACTCTCCAAGCTCTTCTTGAAAATTTTACTATAATCTCACTGATTATAGTGTGTTTATTTTTCTAAACTCATAAATAAATTTAGTTGATTTTTCAAAATCACCAATCAAAATCTTACATCGATAGTTTTTTGGACTCACTATCAATTCGATTGATTTTACGGGCTCATCAACCAAAACCTACAATATCCAATTATGGGCTTGGACCAGTCTAAATCTCAAGTTTTTTTTTTCATAGAAACTTATAAAGAAAACAAAAATATAAGATGCAAAAGTTTAGCTCAAAAGAAAAATAGAATTTAAACTCTTTTAGATACAAAGAAAAGGTTGAATGATCAGCTCTTTTGAAGCTTGAACTCTCTTCTTTAAGACTTGAGAGGATGCTTGAGAAGTTGTAGAAGATAGCTTTTGAATGTCCTCTAAAATCACTATGTAATCTCTATCTTTTTATCTCTTTTTGATATTCAATGGAATCCCCCTTATTTGAAGATGATTTCTCTTTTAATCCTACTTAATCTTACTTTTAAATTGATTCTCCATCTTTAAATACCCTTAGAGATGGTTGGAGATTGAGTTCTAGCTATTGAAATCTCTGAAATAGTCATTGGAGACAAAAAAGAGATGTTGGAGAGGTTATAAAATCTAGCTGTTAAAGACTATCATACACCATCAAGCTGGCTCGATTTTGGTTTGAAGCTGGCTCAATTCTATCTCGAGCTGGCTCAAACTGCAGAACTCAAAAAATTAATTTTCTATCATCTTGAGAGAGCTGGCTCGACCAGTAGAACAAAAAAATACCTTTTCTGCCATCTTGAGAGAGTTGGCTCGGATGCATGCTAAATCAAAGTATCAATCTTGTTTCATGCCAGAGCTTCCTCTATTTTTGGGCGAGTCAGCTCTAAACTTTTTAACATTATTTTTCTTCATTAATTGATCTTCTAAACTTGAATTTCTTGGTCCTAAATATTTCAAATGATATTTACTTCTTTCATTTTCATTTTATTTATGATGAGCTATCCAAATTTATGAAAACTTTTTTTTAAAGTGCTTTGGCTTGACATCTTAAGAGGATTTCTTTCAAAGATAATTTCTTCAATATGAGCATTTGAGAAATCCTATATTCAATCTTGAAATATATGATTAATAATATTTTTACTCAATATTTTATGATCATCAAAATCAATCATAGGGTCAACATACATGAAGCAGCCACCAAGATTCCAAGAGCCAAGAGTAGAAGGAAAGGTCTGTTTGCTGTAGAAATCATTATACGGATTGAAGCAATCATCGAGGCAATGGTCCAAGAGATTTGACTCTTATGTGAGGAGCATTGGACTTTTTAGGTATGAGTATGACTCTTTTATATATTAAATCTTTGGAGGATGAGTCTAGGATATTTCCACTCTTGTATGTAGATGACATGCTTATAGCAAGCAAGAGCAAAAAAGTTATGTGAGAACTAAAGGCAACCTTGTCTCAAGAGTTTGAGATGAAGGATTTAGGGCATGCAAGGATGATCTTAGGCATGAAAATCTTTAGAGATCGAGCAAAGAGGTGTTGCATTTATCTTAGAGAGGCTACTCAAGAAGGTCTTGGAGAGGTTCAAGATGAAGGAAGCAAAATTGGTGGAGCTGCCACTTGCCGAGCACTTTAGACTCTCGAAGATGACATCGCCATAGGCTGAGATGGAGGCTCAAGAGATGGTAGGAGTATTGTATGCCTATGGTGTGAGAAGCCTAATATACGCTATGGTGTGTTATAGGCCGGATATCGCCCATATAGTGAGCTAGGTTAGCATGTTCATGGCATAGCTTAGTAGAGAGCACTGACGAGCACTGAAGTAGATCTTTAGGTACTTGGCGGGTACTGTTGGAGTTGGCATCTACTATGGATAGCATGATGGAGTTGAGAAACTCTCCGACATGTCCAACGAAGCTTAGGGACAGATAAGAGAGTTTGTGAATACAGATTTTGGTGGAGACGTGGACTCTCGACGATCAATGATAGGTTTTATGTTTAGCTTGTTTGGAGGTCCAGTTTTGTAGAGATCATCCTTATAGCCCATCATGGCCTTCTCCATTATTGAGGTGGAATATATTGGTGCACGGACATAGCAAAGGAGGCTCTATGACTGAAGGTATTAGCATTGGAGATTGATCTCATGCAGGAGGCTATCAGGGTGCACTATGATAGCCAGAGTGCATTGTTGCTTGCTCAGAACTCTATCACCATGCAAGGATGAAGCACATCAACATCAGGTATCATCGGATCAAAGAGCTTGTGGAAGAAGGCCAGGTGGAGCTGGTAAAAGTCCACACTAAGGAGAATCTAGTGGATGCACTGACAAAAATACTTCGATGAGACAACTTTCATAGATGTATGAAATCGATGTGTTTGATAGATAGGATAGAGTTGCCTCAAGCCAAAGTGGTGGCTCCTGAAGGCTAGGATCGGCTAAAGTTGTATCAGTTGAGATAGAGGGCTGACATGCTATTGGGCTAGCTCGAATATGGATTGAGCCAACTCAGGCTGAGATCGAGCTGGCTCAAGCCAAAATCGAGCTGGCTCTCTCAGTCAAATAGAAAATATGTTTTGAGATTCTATAGCTTGACAGGTGGTCGAGGCGGCTTGAGTCTTCGTCAAGCTAGCTCAAATAGGTGGACAGATGAGCATAAGATTTTTTTGTTTGGTCTTGGATGGGGTTTAATCCAAGAAGTCTTAAGGCCTAGTTTAAGAGTTCTTAAGGTGGCTAATTCGTGTATTGGACTAGGTTTTTATTCCAAGGGATGAGAGCATGCAAGACATGGGTGTACATAGACTTGGATGAGTGTTTGTATGTATTAGTTAGCCTAGGAGAGTTTTTCAAGGCTAAGTCATGTTGGCTCAGGATGTCTATATATACTTTGTATATGTAATATTGTTTAAAGCAAAATAAAAATTTCTTTTCTCCCTAAAACCCTAGCTTCTTCTCTCTCTCCCTACTGTCGCCCTAAATCTACCAATCATCTGATCTTCATCCTACTTGCTATCATCTCCAACTAGTTTCCTCACGGTTGGTAGAAGGTACAAAAATTTTCATAGGTCTGAAAATAATTCATAACAATCATCTATCCACACTCAGATGTAAGGTTCTAAACCTTAGTAGATAGATCTAAAAGTTAGATCTAGGTTCTAGCAACGATGTGATCAATGCATGTATTTATTATTTTAGACTTTTATGCATGCTATATTTCATGTTATAGATCATAGAGTAGGTGTTTTAGATTTCATCCTATGCATGTTAATTAGATTAAAATATTTAATCTTATGTTTTTGCTTAAAATGTTTTAAAAATCATGCTTAGAATGCCTGTCGGTTCCATCAGTGGTGTTAGAGCCTAGGTTTTGTTAACATGATATATATGCATGTTTGCTTCTAATTTTTTATTGTTTAGGTTAGATCTAAATAATATCCTTTAATAAAAATATGAAAATAATAAAATTCTAGATCGTACGTACTGATTCTAAGGTTGTCCTGCTGTAAGATTTATCATTTATAGTGGAGAGGTTGTCATAGTACATGCTAATCTAAAAAACTAAATCACAAATATGTTAGATTTTATCTAAATAATTTATGATTTATTTTTAAAATATATTTTTAAAATTTTACTTGCAAATGGAAATTAGTTCTAAGGTACCAAGCCCCAACCCATTAGTCTTGAACTTAATTAAAAATTAAGAGTTATTTATTAGAATCTAGAATTATGAATTGAAGATCCTAAGACAATTTCATAACTCATAGGTTAATAGGTTAATGGGTTAGCATATTAGGTCATTTAATTTGGTTAGACTTAAGGTTAGAATTAAAGAATGGACTAATCAAGAGTAATTGATCAAATCTAACCAAATATTATCTTAGATTAGATCAAGGACACTCTAGATCAATTGCAATATTTATAGCTGGTCAAGTTTATATCTTTAATAAGAACTAAATGAACTTGATTTTGGCTTAATGGTCGAGCTCAAATTATTAGGTTGATCGAGTCGAAAGCTAATTAACCAATTGGTGTCTAAGGTAAGTTTGGTAGTATTGATCGATGGTTTTTAATTGGAAGCTACTCGCATTGATTCGATCTATGATGAGTTAATGTCATATCCCTCCCATCGATCTCACTTTCTGACTGATATGGTGGATTAGATTTTGATTAAATCACTTGATGATTTGTGCTAACCCATGATAATTGGATAAATCATTGTGACTAATTTAGGTTCCCCTAGACCAGCTTGATTTTGGTCCTCTTTCATCTGACTTGGTAAAAATCAATGGGAGGATCATGATAGGCTAGTCAATCTCTTCTCTCTTCTAAAATTATAATAATTAAATTCTCTAAATTATTAGATCCTTAAAAATAAATTAGTTATGGAGATAACTGGATCATTACCTTCCATTAAGCTGGGTGATAATGGATCTATTAGTTTAATAATCATTGGAGGCCTAAAGGCCTTGTGCTTATTAACTAATAGAATTATCATTTATAATATGATAATTTGGTAGTGTCTCTCTGATGGTGGTTAGGTTGGCCAACCAAAATCAGACCTAATCATTCATTGGTTAGATACGCCAAGTATGATCATGTTAATGATTGGACCTAACTGGACCTTTTCAGTGGAGGCCAAAGCCTACTGAATTGGTATTTGGAATAAAATTAATTACTAAAAATTATTTAGAAAAGTAATTAGTTAAGAATCTATCCATAGATGCACATAGATTGGTCGACCAAAGTCGGGCTTGGATGCAATCTATGTGGATTCTAGTACTCGCTAAGGAATTAAGGTAATTTCTCGAATTGGATGTAGAAGCTACCAATTTGTATAAAATAATGGAAGAACCTTTAGACTAAAATCTAAGTCTTTATGCTTATTAATTCACATAGTAATTAGGTTTTTGATTTTTCTTTTGTGTAGTTATAGCCACTATCCTGTCACTTCGATCATTGCTAGATAGTGATAAATTAGCAGGAGCAAACTTCGATAGCTAGAATCAAAAGTTAAAGATTGTCTTGGAGCATGAGCAAATTCTATAATTCTAATAGATTCAGTATCTCAGGAGCTAGCTCCAAACACTCATGGCATGGTTTGAGATACTTATCAGAAGTGGCTCAATAATCGAACTATAATTTATTGCATTTTGCTAGCAGCAATGAGCAATGAGTTCAATCATAGATTTAAGAATGCTCTACTAGAGGACATGCTTCAAATGTTGAACGAGTTCTTTGGCATTTCCGATGATGTTAAGAGGCACAAGACTAATTGTGCAATCTTCAACACCTAGATGAGAGATGGAGCATCGGTCACTGATCATGTATTGTACATGATCGAGCTGATTGAGCGCTTGAGCAAGCTCGGCTTTTCCTTACATGAGCAACTTATGAAAGATGCCATATTGAACTCTTTGTCCAAGTCTTACCTTCCATTTCTTACCCATTATAGAATAACAAAGCCTATAGTTAACTATCATGGTTTGTTGGGGTTGCTGCAAAATTTTGAAAAGGATCACCAGCTTTACAAAAAGTTGATGAATGTAGTGGAAGGATCTTTATCTGGTTGTTGATCCTATATGAAAGAAAAGAAGAACAAGAAGAAGAAAACCAAGAAGGTGCAATAGCATGCTAGGATATCAATGTAGGGTCAGATCAAGAAACCCATGTCTGACCAAAGTCAGGCGGAATGCTTCTACTGCAAGAAGTAGGGACATTGGAAGAGGAGCTATCATCAATACATTGCCTCCCTAGATCCGAACAGGTTGAGGAAGAAGCAATTAGTTGTTGGGAAAGATAATTATATGATAACTCCTTGCAATTTTTTTTTATGTGATACTATCACTTGGGTATTAAATATCGGAAGCCCTTATCATATTTGCAATTCATCGTAGAATTTATAGGAGATTTGAAGAAGGTTAAAGATTCCTGAACATTGGAGATAGAAGATTAGTTCTAGTTCTAGCTTTAGGAATCATTAAGCTTGTATTCAATTCTCATATAGTTGTTTTTAGTGAATGTCACTTTTATCTAAGTTTCTTATTGAATATTATTTCTAGACTTTTTGGCCAAAGATAGTTATGAAATATCAATAAAGAAAAACTTTTGCAATGTCATTTTGAATGATGTTATTGTATTCAATGGATAATTAAATAACGAAATTTATATATTATCATAACCTATCGATATGGTCTACTCATCTGCTAAACATCCTAGAATAGATAGTGTATCTGATGCCTACCTTTGGCATTATAAGCTAGGTCATGTTAATAAGAACAGGATGAAAAAGTTGACTCAAGAGAAAATCCTTGAAGTCAATGATTTTGAATCATTGCCCACCTGTGAGTCTTGTCTACCTGGGAGGATGACCAAATCATCTTTTATTGGAAAAGGTGAGCGAGCCAGTGAGTTTTGAGGTCTTGTACATACTGATGTATGTGGACCTATGAGCACTAGTGCAGAGGTGGATATCACTATTTTATTATGTTTACAGACGACATATCTAGATATGGGTACGTCTACTTGATAAAATATAAGTTTGAGTCATTTGAAATGTTTAAATGATTCTATAATAAAGTAAAGAAATAAACTACAAAGAGTATTAAAACTCTTTGATTTGATCGACAGGATGAATACCTCTCAAGTGAGTTTCTGACATATCTAGAGTGAATGGGATTCTCTCACAATTGACTCCTCTTAGGACATCACAATATAATAGTGTGTTAGAAAGGAGGAATCGAACCTTGTAAGACATGGTTCGTTCCATGATGGATTTTGCTAGTCTACCGATCTCTTTTTGGAGATATATGCTCGAATTAGCATGTTATGTTCTAAATAAAGTTTCAGGTAAATCTATAGCTAAAACATCATATGAGATATTGATAACGCGTAAGCCAGTACTCTCATATCTTAGGGTTTGGAAGTGTCTGACTTATATCAAACATTTAATGATGGACAAGCACGGATCTAGATCTGACAAATGCAATGTTATAGGATATCCAAAAGAAACCAAAGAGTATTATTTCTACCTTATTGATGAACAAAAAATGCTTGTTAGCCTTAAGACAATCCTTTTAGAAAAGAAGTTTCTTGGTGAAAGAACTAATGCCTCTAAGGTTGAACTTAAGAAAGTTCAATAGATAGAAGAACCGACACCTATAGCTAAATCCAAACTAAATTTGATTAGATCAAATCCAAAGCCCAATGAACCTACATCCTTAAGGCGATCCGATAGAGTGTAACATCAGCCAGATAGATACTATGAATTTCTTATCTAGGATATTGATCCTATCGAGCTTGATGAGGATCCGATCACTTATATAGATGTAATGTAGAGATCCAACTCTAATAAGTAGCTTAAAGCCATGAAATCTGAAATAGAGTTCATGAAGGTCAATGATGTATAGATATTAGTTGATCCACCTAAAGGGGTAAAATTCATCGGGTGTAAGTAGGTTTACAAAAGAAAAATAGGTGTAGATAGAAAGGTAGAGACCTATAAAGCCCATCTGATTGCCAAAAGGTATCATCAGCATTATGGTATATACTATGATGAGATGTTTTCTCCTATGGTAATGCTTAAATCCATTCAGATTATGCTTGCAAAAACTACTCATCTGGACTATAAAATCTGGTAGATGGATGTGAAAATAGCTTTCCTAAATAAAGAGCTAGAAGAAGAGATGTATATGATACAGCTTGAAAGATATACATCAATAGATGAGTCTAAGTTGTACAAGCTTTAGAGATTAATTATGGATTGAAGTAGGCATCTCAGAGTTGGAACATGTGTATTGATAAAATAATTAGAACGTATGGCATCATTAAGAATAGAGAGGAATCCTGCATTTATAATTGGGCTAATGGTTCCATAATTATATTCCTTATGTCGTATGTGGATGATATTCTCTTAATCGGGAATGACATCCTTACATTGTATGGAATAAAGGTCTAGCTATCGTCTTAGTTCTCTATGAAGGACTTGAGAGAAGCATCCTGCATCTTAGGGATGAAGATCTATAGAGATAGATCTAAGGGGATGCTTGGGTTGTCCCAGTTCACGTACATAAATACTATGCTAAAATGGTTCAGTATGAAAAATTCTAAGAGAAGCTATCTTCTGATAGGCCATGAAATTTCTCTCTTGAAGGGAGATTATCCGATAATACCTCAAAAGAGAGCATATGAGTAGAATACCATATGCCTCAATAGTAGATTCTATTATGTACGCCATGACAAGTACTAGACTAGATGTGGCATACTCATTAGGGGTAGTAAGTAGATACTAGTCTGATCTAGAGAAGAACTATTGGAAGGTTGTAAAAACCATCTTTAAGTATTTAAGAAATATTAAAAACTAGTATCTTATTTATGGTGAGTTAGATTTAAAACTTATGGGATTTATAGACTTCAATTTTCAATCTGATAATGATGACAGCAAAAGTGTGTTGGGGTACGTATTTATCCTTAATGGTGGAGCTATCTATTGAAAAAATTTTAAGTAGCACACTGTGACCAACTCAGTTTATGAGGTGGAGCACATCGTAGCATCCAATGCTGCCAAGAAAGCTATGTAGTTGAGGAAGTTTATCATCAAACTCAGAGTGGCATCCTTTCTTGATGGTCCAATCCTGTTCCACTACGATGGCACCGAAGCCATTGCACAGGCAAAGGAACTGAAGGCAAACCAGCGAATGAAGTGTTGAGGACAATTGGCTCTAATACCAATTATTGTAGTAGATGGCACTGCTTTGAAACCAACTATTGCTCCTATGCCAACTCAGAACCATAGCTGCATATCTGATATCTTGCATGGAACCTGGGTGTTAATCCAGAAACCTGAAGAAGAATAAAGTAAATGGTTGGCACTTAGGGCTTAAAGTTGGAATCAGAGAGAGAAGAGAAGAGAATTTAGGAAGAAAAGCTCTGTATTGCTTCCACTCCTTGTAAAAGATACAATACCTAAATTTATATATCCTAGGAATTTTGTTATCCTACATAAATCCTAATAAACCCAAACTCCACCTGAAAAACTCTCCTAGGCTAATCCGATACATGAAAGCACTTACCGAGTCCATGTACACCCATGTCTCCCATGTTCTCATCCTCTAGATCTAAACCCGATCCATACATGATTTAGCCCCCTTAAAATCTTATAAACCAAGCCTTAAGACCCCTTGGATTAATCCTAATCTAAGACTAAACAGAAAATCCATCATGCTCTATATGCTACCATCAAGTCGGCTCTCTCAGAAGCCGAGCTGGCTTGACTGTATCTCATCTGAACCTTATCTTCTATCGACCTGAGAGGGCTGACTCGAATCCACCCCGAGCCAGCTCGATCTTAGCCCGAGCCAGCTCAACTGCATATTTGAGCTAGCCCGCCTGTGTGTCAGCCTCTTAGCTAATTTTCTCCTAGCTTTGGTTTCTTGCTACATCTTGTGTCCCAGGTCTCCGGAGCACCTACCAAGCTCCTCAAGATCCTCACACCTGAACCTCAAGTTCGTGCAGGGCTACATGCCGCCTTCATCCTAGGATAACTCCTATCCTAGCCATACGGCCACACCTATCCTAGACTCCATAGAGCCAATACCCTAGCTCCTTCCATGGCCTTCCAAGGCTTAGGAGCACTACACCATCCTTGCAATATCCACCGTAGCGTGCCCAAGACTTGGCACACCTGGCAATGTCCCCCTACACGATCTTGCTGTCCTTGCATGCCCTAACAGCTTTTTGTGCACACCTTGCCACCGCCATTCTTCTTTAGCTGTTGAGCTTCCATTGAGGCTTTTGGGATGACTGCCTCCACTGCTGAAGATCTTTGCTTGCTCTCTACACCCTCTTGGAAATTGTAGGCACTCTTATTCTTAGCAACTGCATTAACTATCCTAAACTTTTCTGTAGAACCTGTAGCAATCCTATTCCAACACTTGCTGCATACCTTGACACGGTCACCTTAGAACTACGTCTATCCTCCTGCACATGTCGCTCCACTTGAAACTGTGCATCTCCAATATTGGTGTTGGGATATTGCTCCTCCCTCTACAATCCTCCGCTCCAAACTTGTGTCATATCTCCCTCCACTAGTGTAGCCATCTCTGCCTGGTGCTTGACCTGAAACCAAAGTCCTCTTGATGCCGTAGAAGTTGATTCTGTACCCGAGTCATCCAAGGTCAACCATCCGATGTTGTACTACTGGGCCTGCCGCTGCATCTCGAACACCATCACTGCCTTTTCGAATCCTTCGCACTCTATGAACTCGTCCGAAGCCATCTTGGATACACCACACTCCACAGGCTCCTCTAAGACCACCAAGAGCTCATCGACTCTTTACTCTTAGTGACTGAAATGATGAAATCCTTGTTCATTTTTTCTCCTCCCTTGCACTTCTTTTAAAGTGGACTTTCTCGCTTAAAATGCCCTACTTCATCATACTTGAAGCACTTCTTAGACCCCTTGCTGCCCCTTTGCTCATGCTTCTTCTTTCCTTTTCTTAGCCTCTCTAAAACTATGAAACCTTCCTGCAAGATCTCCCTCTTCATCATTCATTCTCACTACTCGTTGGACCTTAGCACTGATACGATCTTCTCATATACCGATATCTCCTTACCATATAGCAACATCATCACCAATGGATCGAAGCTCCTAGATAGTGAACATAGTAGCAATAAACTCTTGTCCTTCTCTTTGAGATCCATCCAATTATTGAGCAAGTCCATGCTCATCCAGTCAAACCACTGAATATGACTAGCAACATCCTCATCCGCTTTCATTCGAAGGTTGTATAATTGCTTCTTCAACATCAACTTGTTGCACATATTCTTCTCCATATATAACTGACATAACCTCGACCACAGACTCTTAGGTATTTTCTCCTCCAACATGCCATATAGTACCTCATCTACCAGACAAGCCCTAATTATGGCACATGCCATTTTCTCCAAGGACATCCACACCTTGTCTATCATCTCCTTCAGCCTATTCTCCAAGGTCAAATCCAATCCCATCTAAATTAATAAATCATCCACCCTAACCTTCCATATCGTAAAACATTTCTTCCATCAAACTTCTCAAAATCTATCCTCAACCTGCGTTCTTCATTATCAAATCGAATCAAAAAATAGCAAACAGATTGATCTAAAAATTACCTTGACTAGGGATGGTGGACAGCAGCCCCTAGATCTCTTCCTTCCTTACAAAACCTGGTGAAAAACTTAGATCTGAACCTTGCTGCTGATCTCTACTGAAACCTAATCTTCTTCTTTCTTCATGCTCAATCAGACTCTGATACCAAATTATTAAAACTTGATATTGCTCTGATACCAAGTGTTATGCCTATGACTGCTCAAAGCCACAATCATAGATCCAATCTTTTGCATGGAACCTAGATGTTAATCCAGAAACATGAAGAAGAACAAAGTAGATGGGGGTGCCTAGGGCTTGGCATTAGAACTAGAGAGAAGAGAATTTAGGGAGAAAAGCTTTGTATTGATTCCACTCCTTGTAAAAGATACAATACCTGGATTTATATATCCTAGAGTTTCTGTTACATCACATAAATCCTAATAAACCCAGATGCTAGCTGAAAAACTCTCCTAGGCTAACCCAATTCATGAAAGTACTCACCAAGTCCATGTAAACTCATGTCTTTTATGCTCTCATCCTCTAGATCTAAACCCGACCCATACATGAGTTAGCCCCCTTAAGACATTATAAATCAGGCCTTAAGATCTCTTGGATTAATTCCAATCCAAGATCAAATAGAAAATTCATCCTATTCTATATGCCACCATCTAGCCGACTCTATCAGAAGCTGAGCTAGCTCGACTGTATCTTGCCCAAATCCTATCTTCTATCTACCTGAGAGGGTTAGCTCAAATCTATCCTGAGCCAGCTTGATCTCATTTCAAGCCAGCTCGACTATGTATCCGAGCCAGCCCGCCTATTTGTCAGCCCCTTATCTAGGTCGATTCTTCTCCTTGCTCTGATTCCTTGCTCCACCTTGTGTCCTAAGTCTCCAAAGTACCTACCAAGCCTCTTAAGATTCTCACACCTGAACCTCGAGTCCGTGCAAGGCTACACACCATCTTCACCCAAGAACAACTCCTGTCCTAGCCCTGAGACCACACCTATCCTAGATTCTCTGAAGTCAATACCCTAGCTCCTCCCGTGGCCTTCCAAGTCTTGGGGAGCACCATACCATCCTTACATGAAGCACATTCTATGTCGCTACCACCTTATCTGGAAGGTAGTGGATCAAGGTGACGTCAAGCTTTAAAAGATCGATGGAAAGAAGAACTTAGCCGACCCATTCAATAAAGTTCTTACAGTAAAAGAGTTCAATGATCACAAGTCGAAGATGGGTATACATTATTATATAGAATGGTTTTAGGATAAGTGAAAGTTATTGAAAATTATGTTCTAAAGTCAATCATCAGTCCATTGATGGTTGAGCTCTTTCATGAATATGTATATAAATTGATAATTAATAAAATATTATTTAATTTTTTTCATCATAAATGTGTACATCTTCTAACAAACTCTTATGTTATGATGAAATTCTTAAAACTATTTTAAATTGATAAAAAAGAATTTATCATTTAGTTCTTAAATCTATTTATGACCAAATGATATAATATTACTAGAATTATAGCAATAGCAAGTGTAGGTCATTGTATGCCATATAGATTGATTGTCCTTTTAACCAAGGAGTGTGGAGACATTGATGTGGCGTGCAGATGGGATTTAGGATTACATCTACATTGAACATAACCACTCTAGAGCATTCTCCAATCAAAACTTGATCCAAAGGGATATGAGTATGTCCTGTAGATCTGAGATCACCATGATGACTTACAAACAATTCACTACACTTTGGGGCCAAAAAACCTAAATTTCTAATTCAGTGATGGAAGGTTTTTGGGTATAGTCAAGTACTTGTTAAGTTGGAGCATGAGTCAAGATGGGATTGGCTACTCCAAGAGCTTGGAGATAATGCATCATTGTATTTTAATTTAGTAAAATCTCAATCAGGATAATCCATGTAATGAATTCAAAATTTAAAATATAATATGGACGACTTATTCAGTATTGATAATTAAACCCTAGGTTATTCTCTGAGCATTAAGGATCAAAAGGATGAATTATATGGTAACTATATTCTAGTAGATTTTGAATGTTGCTTCACATCAGCCTATCTAGATGTTGGATACCATTGCTAGATGGTCACTTTGATTAGTAATAGAAATTTATTCTTATGCTACTGGCTTAGGTTCGAACCTATAGGATCATATTCATAAGAAGTACCATCTAATCATTTAGCTAATCAAGATTTCCATTGGACCTATGATCGAGAGTCCTATTGGATTGGGATTCTATGATCGAGGAGAGTCCCATTAGACTGAGACTCTATGATCAAGAGTTTCATTAGACTGAAACTCTATGACTAGGAATCCTACTCAACTGGAATTTTATCATTAGATGATTAGTTAGTAATAAGATTGCTAATTAGCTCAATTTGATCAAGCAATGAAGTTTGGATCAAATTTAATTGAATTGAATTCAATTTGGTCTGATCCGATTAGGTTATGAGACGACCTAATTGTTAAGAGAGATTGGTTCCTGATTTGATCAAAACTTGGACTCGATCAAATCCTGATTTGATTAAAATTTGATTAAGTTAATTACAAGACTAATTGGATTAGGTTTAGTCTCATTTATTTGATTCTAATTAAATTAGATTTGGTTAGATTCAAATGACAAATCCAAGAGTCCAAGTATTATTGGACTGCTCTCTGCACCACCTTGTTTCTCTGCAACACCTTCTCCATGCACAAAAGGAGTTTGTGCATGGGATATTCATTAGGAAATCCCCTTGTTGTTGCCTCACTTGGATAAGGTTGGGTTGGTTTGAGTTTGGTTCAAAATAGTTTTGAGATTGAACTCTAACTGATCACTTTATCCACTTAGGTTCATAACTTGCAGAAGGTCTCTATATTTTATGCAATAAAATAAGAGTTTCTCTTATATTTTTCCATGCCCAAATGCTTTGTTCAGCCACTAATTCCAAATGGATATGAATGGTCCTTAGTTGGATAGAGTTTGGATTTAAAAGAGTTTATATCTGAACTAAAACCTAAGACCTATCCTTACTTATCTAAACTATTGTTTACATCTATAAAAACCCTCCTCTTTTGTGCGCCAAATCTATTGAATTTTTTGCATGAAATTCAAAGGTGAGTGAGGTGTTAGATGTATATCCTAGAAGCCAGATTGGCCAACACTTGTAATATATTCTAAGGGCATAATTATAATTTTGACTTATAATTAATAAAATGGATTATTCTTTCTATCACATTGTTGTTTTAAGTGTCAGTGATACATCGTTTGAGTTAATGGGTTTGATTACACATATTCTCAAGAGTTGAGAATTTAAGACGTGTTGTCATAACTAACTCGTAAAATGCTCCCGATCATAAGATCATCATGAGGATGGTGATCGATCTGGAAGATTGATGTATGATTGCTTTCTTAGAATAGATGAGTCTTGAATCTATAGTATAGAGATACCGGAGCAAGAGTATAGGTGCTTGTCAAGAATAAGGGTACTGAGCATGACCAACTTCAAGCAGTCATAAGGGAGTCTACCTTCTCATCGATGACTTACTTAATGCTACAGTTGTGTGTCTAGTTCTTTGATCTGAGGTGTATCGAGAGTTTACCTTGATGGCATTATAGTTTGACTACACCATAACTTGGTCTCCTAGCCATGTAGAATCCTAAAGTGTATGTTGGCTATAGCATATTTATTATAGAAATTGGATGGCACCAAGATGGGATCTATCTACCTCGATAAAGGAGAAGTCCTATGATGATCATGAGATTGAGTCCTAAAGTCCATAGCCATGGCAGTGTGAAATAATAAAAAAAAAAATTTATTAGGATTTCACATCGGACTCGAATCGAATGATTCAGTCATATGACAGGTGTAGGATCTGATGAGTTCACATTGACCTAGATCCTATTGAAACTCATGATAGAAGAACCCAATCACATGTTAGCTACACCGAGAGATTCATTTTCAGTTCTGATGGATTGCCACCACATACTACTAGATATCACTAATGGATTTTGGGATCAATTAAAATTATCTCGATGATTGATAATTCTAACTGGGTAAATTAGAAAGAGTCTGGTCCATCGAAAGGTATTTTGATAATATCGATGATGGAGATCGCAACATGTCCCATTACCATACAGAATTAAATCTATTGGATTATACAAATAAGTATTTGGGTCTGGATGTTATTAATTAGGCTTATGAAGTCTAGTTGATTTGGATTAGATCCAATTACGTTCAAGAAAATCATGCTAGCACATGATTGAACCTATCTTTCTCCTTCTATGGATTTTCTGATTGGTCTAGACTCAGTCAAATTGGATTTGGTCATCCAGGAACCCTATATGGGTTTGTCTTGAACTGACTGGACCTTATCCTGATTAGATTAGGCCTTGTCTTGGTCTCAGATGGAAAGGATCAAGACAAGAGAGCCCTAACCTTTCAAGACAAGGGGGCACCAAGAGTTGTGCCCCCACCATTGACTTGGTCTTGTGCCAAAAAGGAGCACACGCCTCCTCATTTTCTTCTAAGCATGCACTTCTTGGAGAGAGAATATCTAGGGTGCACACCCCCTTCCTGTCATGCACCCACTTGTGATAAGATAAGGATAAAAGGTTAGTTGGAGGAAATATTTGAATTTCAACAAATGTTGTTGGTTTTTGAAATAGTTTGAACAAGTCAAACATTGGAGATAGAGTCCCCAGTGCCAACCTCCTTATCTAGATAAGGTGGCACATACCAGGTGAGGGATTTTGTGCAACAAAACCCTATGAGGAAATTAGATGGGCCATGAGATTATTTGAGGAGTCCTTCTACTTCTTAAATTTTGAATGGATCAAAGTTTGGAAGCCCTAGGACTCTAGGTCTATTGTTTGTCTATAAATAAGAGACCTTGCCAAAGTATTTGGCAATTAATTCTACCACCCAATGCTCTACCTCTGCTCCTCTTTCCCATGCCTCCTCTTCCTCCTCTAGTTACTCTCTCCCACACCCAAAAGTTGGGCTGATCAGTCCTTCGAGCGTCAAGATGCTGTCCATGCAAGTTCAAGTCAAAGGAGATTCCAATGGTGTGTCGATCAGACTGCTGTCGGAGATTAGATCGAAGGTGCAATTAGGAGATCCAGATCTAATATTTAAAGATCAGATTTAGAAGGAGAAGACCTCTAAATCTGACTCGAGTGGACACTAGTAGAGGCCAGGCCTCGGGACAGCAATCGAATCATCACAGTAAGTAAACTGTTTACTCACAAATAGGTGGTATTTTGATATCTCAATGTATGTTTTTGTTTTAGATTTAAATAATTAGATCTGAGAATATCTTAGATCTGATCAAATCAGTAAAAAATTTTAAAATTCTCCTACCTAAACCTGATCCAATCAGGTCAATACTACAGTTCCTATAAGAGGAGGGAACGAACTATATTTGGGGCATGGGAATTGGGGTGGGAGCCTTCTTAGATGTGTGAGAAAAATAGAGGAGTTCTTCCTCCTTTATAGTGAGAGATCAAACCCTAGGATTCTAGGGTTTTGGAAGAAAGAAAAATTAGAGAAAGAAATTATTTCTTTTATTTTTCTTCTTTCCACATCCTCTGGAGATCCTTCTTCAACTTCAAAAATTCTAAGAGATTTGAAGAATGAGAAGAATTTAGATCAGCTATCTTCTTCGATCTTCGTACGATCTAATAATCCCAAAAGATCGGATCAACATAGGACTTTGAGTGGATGATCTATAAAGGTTGGACATCCTGTGCGGTTGTGAGCAACCTTCAAAGCTTCACATTTAAAGGTTTCAATAGTGGAGATCATCCACCCATACTCAAGTATAAGGTTTTGAACCTTAGTAGATAGATCTAAAAGTTATATATAGGTTCTAGCATTGATGTGATTGATGCATGTATTTATTTTTTTAGAATTTTATATATACTATATTTCATGTTATAGATCCTAAGATAGATATTTTAGATCTAATCCTAAGCATGCTAATTAAATTAAAATATTTAATCTCATATTTTTTCTTAAAAAGTTTTAAAAGTCATGCGTAGAATGCCAGCCAGTTTTCATCACTTGTGTAGACTGCATAAAGAAAAAGTAGACTAACAAGATCACTAAGGGTGCTAAAAGGAGTATTGAGCTTCTATAGATCATACATATAGATATCTGTGGACCATTTTCTACCCCCTATCTAAATGGTCAAAAATATTTTATTTTATTTATTGATGATTGTTGGTGCAGAATCTGATTGATGTCGGATCGAGCTGGAGTTGAGGAAGAAGAGATCACCGTCAGTGACCTGCAAAATAAAGTCTCATTCGGAGTCGGTGGTGGTGGCTCTGATAGGATGCTCCGACGATCAAGTCAGCTCTTCTGGCCAACAAAAATGGAGTGCTCAAGCAAGAATTCAATAGAGTTTTGGAAAGAAGAAGAGAGCCTAGAGAAAATGTATCTGAAGGATCTTTATAGATGGAGCCTATAGTAGATTGATAGTGACAGCCATAACCATCCGATAGTAGATCGCTCGGAACTACGTGGAGTTTATTACAGAGAGAGGTGTCCATTACCGTGATGTGGCTATTCATTAAGATTTAATAGTTGAAGTTTAGAGGAAGCAGGTGTTGGTTGGTGAAGAGCTTTGACATACATCAATTCTAGAGGAGTTCGAACTCCTAAAAGGAACTTGACTGAAGGAGAAATTTAGAAGGAGTTTGGCTCCTATAGGAATCCGATCGAAGGAGAAGTTCGAAAAAAATTTGGCTCCTGGAGAAATTTGACTAAAGGAGAAATCTAGAAGGAGTTCGGCTCCTGGAGGAACTTGACTGAAAGAGAAGTCTGAAAGGAGTTTGGCTCCTTGAGGCATCCGACTGAAGGAGAGATCCAGAAGGAGTTCGGCTCCTATCGAAATCCAACTGAAGGAGAGATTCAGAAGGAGTTTGATTCCTGGAGGCACTTGACTGAAGGAGAATTCGGAAGGAGTTTGGCTCCTAAAGGTACTTGACTGAAGAAAAAATTCGGAAGGAGTTTGGTCCCTGAAGGAATCCGACTGAAGGAGATGTTCGAAAGGAGTTTGGCTTTTGAAGGAATTTGATTGAAGAAAAAATTCCAAAGGAGTTCAGCTCCTGGAGAAACTTGACTGAAGGAGAAGTCCGAAAGAAGTTCGGCTCCTAGAGGCATCTGACTGAAGAAGAAATTCGGAAGGAGTTTGGCTCCTATAGGATTTCGACTGAAGGAGAGGTTTTGAAAAAGCTCAGCTATTGAAGGAGAGCTCCAAAAGGGGTTTGACTCCTGGAGGAATCTGACTGAAAGAGAAATCTAGAAGGAGTTCGGCTCTTGGAGGAACTTGATTGAAGGAGAAGTTTGGAAGAAATTTGGCTTCTCGAGGCATTCGACTGAAGAAAAAATTCAGAAGGAGTTCAGTTCCTAGAGGGATCCGACTGAAGAAGAAGTTCGGGAGGAGTTTAGCTTCTATAGGCATCCGACTGAGGAAGAAGTCTTGGAGGAGTTCGACCATTGGAGAAGTTCAGCTGGGGCTCGATCGTTGAGAAGTTCGATCGGTTAAAGGAGTTTGGCTAAGGTTTGGCCGTTGGAGGAGTTCGGTTGGGGTCTGACCGTTGGAAAAGATTTCTTGATTGAAGCTCTTCTATGATTATCAGTTGCATTAGGCTAAGCATCAGGCTAAACTTCAACGGGTGTAGGATTTATCCCCAACAATAGTCTCCCTACTTTCAAGATTGAAATTCGAAAAAAGGAAGTACATAAAAGGTGACTGCCGAAGTCCTCTTTCAAGCTCTGCACCAGTTCAGGTTGAAGCTCGAGGGAGATCTTATCTCCAATTGAGGTTGAAGTTGAAGCTCAGAGGAGATCTTGTCTCAAGCCGAGGTTGAAAGAGATCTTATCTACTATTAAAGGGTTGGAGCTCGAGAGAGATCTTATCTTCAGTCAAGGTTGACATTGAAGTTGAAGCTCGGAGAGGATCTTATCTCTAGCCGAGGTTGAAAAAGATCTTATCTCCTGTTGAAGGGTTGGAGCTTGGGGGAGATCTTATCTCCAGCTGAAGTTAAAGAAGATATTATCTCCTATTGACATAGATGTTGAAGCACAGTTGAGATCTTATCTCTAGCCGAGGTTGAAGGAGATCTTATCTCCTATTGATGTAGACATTAAAGCTCGGGGGAGATCTTATCTCCAGTCGAGGTTGAAGAAGATCTTATCTCCTATTGACGTAGATGCTCGAAGGAGATCTTATCTTCAGTCGAGGTTGAAGGAGATCTTATCTCCTGTCGATGTAGAAGCTCGGGGGGATCTTATCTCCAGCCAAGGTTGAAGTTAAAGTTGAAGAAGATCTTATCTCCTATTGATGTAGAAGCTCGGAGGAGATCTTATCTCCAGCCAAGGTTGAAGGAGATCTTATCTCCTATTGACGAAGAAGCTTGGGAGAGATCTTATCTCCAGTTGAGGTTGGAGGAGATCTTATCTTCTGTTGATGTTGAAGTTGAAGCTCGGAAGAGATCTTATCTCTAGTCGAGGTTGAAGGAGATCTTATCTCCTGTTGACGTAGCAGCTCGAAGGAGATCTTATCTCCAGTCGAGGTTGAAGGAGATCTTATCTCCTGTTGATGTAGAAGCTTGGGGGAGATCTTATCTCCAACCGAGGTCGAAGGAGATCTTATCTCCTATTAACGTAGACGTTGAAGCTTGGAAGAGATCTTATCTCCAGTTGTGGTTGAAGGAGGTCTTATCTCCTATTGAAGTTAAAGTTGAAGGAGATCTTATCTCCTATTGAAGTTGAAGTTGAACAGACTACCAGCAATAAAAACTTTCTATTCTTAAGTATCTCCTATGATGTTTTTAAGAAGCTCGAGAGAAGATTTATTGTTAGATATATGTGCCCTAGAAGCCAGAATTGGCTGACACTTGTAATACACTTCTAGGGGCAAAATTATAATTTTGACTATAATTAATGAAATGGGTTATTTTCTATCACACATGTGTATTTAGTGTCTGTGATACATCCTTTGAGTTAATGGTAATGATAATTCATATTTTCAAGAGTTGAAAATTTAAGACATGAATAATCATTATTAACTCATAAACAGCTCCCGACCATAGGATCATCACGAGGATGGTGATTGATCCGGAAGGTTGGTGTACGATCGCTTCTCTTTAGTAGATGAGTCTTGAGTCTACGGTGTGGAGACACCGGAGCGAGAGTACAGGTACTCGTTAGAGAACGAGGGCACTGAGCGTGACCACCTCGAGTAGTCATTAGGAAGTCTACCTTCTCGTCAATGACTGACTCGATGCTGCAGTAGTGTGTCTGGTTCTTTGACCTGAGATGCATCGGCAGTTCACCTTGAGGGTGTTATAGTTTGACTACACCATTACTCGGTCTCCTAGCCATATGGAACCCTGAGGTGTATGTTGGCTATAGACATGTTCATTGTAGGAACTGGATTGCATCAAGATGGGATCTATCTACCTCGGTGGTAGAGGAGTAGCCCTATGATGATCATGAGAATCAAGTCCAGAAAGCCCATGGCCATGGCAGAGTGAAATAATAGAAAGAGTTTCTATTTAGATTTTCACATTGGACTCGAATCGAATGATTACATCATATGACAGAGACTAGGGTTTGACGAGTTCACCTTAACCCTAATCTGATCGGGGCTCAAGATAGAAGAACTTAATCACACAGGTAGCTGCACCAAGAGGTTCGCATTCAGCTCTGATGGGTTGCCACCATATACTGCTAGGTGTCACTGGTGGATTTTGGGAGCAATTAGAATGATTTAGATGATCGATCATTCTAGCTGTTCGAATCAGAAGAGTTCTGATCCATCGAAAGGAGTTTCGATGATGTCTATGATAGAGATCATGACATATCCCATTACCATACAGAACTGAACCTAACTGGGTCACACAAACAAGGGTTTGAATCTGGTGATCATCAATTGAACTGATCTAGTTCAATTGATCTGAATGAGATTCAATTAGGTTCAAGGAAATCGTGCTAGCACTCGATTGAACCTAACGTTCTTCTTTTACTATCATAAATAAGTTGTCCTGACTGAGCCAAAGGAGTTTGTGCTCAATCAGAGGCCTTCATATGGTCTGACTGGAGGTTGTCCAAGTCAGAATAGGTTGTCTTATTTGTAAGACATTACCTGCCATTTTTGGTCACCTGCCATTTCTTGTTCTTTGACTTTGGTCAAAAGTCTACCTTTGACTGGTCAAACGTTGACCATTGACCCTTTGACTTTTGACCACATGTCATGCACCTATTGGAGAGCTGGTGGGGGCCTGTCCCCCTGCCAGAACCTGGCAAGGAGAAGGGCGCACGCCAAGGGTGGCGTGAGCCCAAGTAGGAGGCGCCTAGGAGTCCTTGTTGGACAAGGACTCCACCTCCCTTTTGGATTCCAATCAGAGTTCTACTAAGAATCCAGTTTGACTGGTCTTAGGCGCCCTCTAAGGAGGAATCCAGGGGTCTCTATTCCAACCAATCAGATTTAGATCTGATTTCACAAAGGGTTGTGATTGGTTGAGAGGAAGAGGAGTTGGATCACAAGAGGTCTATAAATAAGACCCTGCGCCCAACCCTAATTCCTAAGTGAATTCAATAGAGATTTCCCACGCCCCAAGGCTGCCTCTCCCCTCCTTCTCCATGCCATAGTCTCTTCTCCTCTTGCTCTCCACGTCCAAAAGGTGTTTTGGACTTAGTTTGGTGCGATTCAGATCAAGGAAAGGCGATCAAAAGCAAGAAGGCTGCGCTGCTGCAAAAGGACGACTGCAGATCTTCAAAAGAGTTTTGAAGATCCTCCAGATCAGATCCAGATCTGATTTTTGGAGGTGTGATAGAGAAGAAGAGGATCTCCAGATCCAACCCGAGTGGATACCGGTAGAGGCCAGGCGCTTGCGTGGCTAAGATCCAGAACCTTCCGCTGCAATCAGGATCATCTACAGGGTAATAGGATTACCCAAATCAGGTAAATTAAATTTGATTTAATTTATCTTATTTTATTTTATTTATTAAAATAATAAGAATCAGATCTGAAACATATCAAGATCTGATTGAGATCAAGAGAAAATTTTTGAAATATATCTCTTGATCTAATCAGATCTGGACGAACCTGGACCGGGAAATCAGGAATTTCCCTTCACTTTCCCAACCGTTGAAGTTGAGAGGACTTCTCTTAAATTGAGTTGAAGAATTTATTCCAGCAATGATTATGAGCCAAGAATTTTTTCACAGGTTAAAGGAGATCTCATCTTCTACTGAAGGATTGGAGCTCGGGGGAGATCTTATCTCCAGTCGAGATTGAAGGAGATCTTATCTCCTGTTGAAGGGTTAGAGCTCGAGGGAGATCTTATCTCTAGCTAAGGTTGAAGTTGAAGTTGAAGGAGATCCCATCTCCTATTGATGTAGAAGCTCAGGGAAGATCTTATCTCCAGTCGAGGTTAAAGTTGAAGTTGGAGGAGATCTTATCTTCTATTAATGTAGATGCTCGGAGGAGATCTTATCTCCAGTCGAGATTGAAGAGAATCTTTATCTTCTTTTGATATAGAAGCTCGGAAGAGATCTTATCTCTAGCCGAGGTTGAAGGAGATCTTATCTTCTATTGACGTTGAAGTTGAAGCTCAGGAGAGATCTTATCTCCAGTCGATGTTGAAGGAGATCTTATCTCCTATTGACGTAGAAGCTCGGAGGAGATCTTATCTCCAGCTGAGGTTGAAGGAGATCTTATCTCCTATTGATGTAGATGTTAAAGCTCGGAGGAGATCTTATCTCCAACCGAGGTTGAAGGTGATCTTATCTTCTATTGAAGTTGAATTTGAAGCTCGGGGGAGATCTTATCTTTTCTTCTCATCTCGTCTAAAATGAACAAGGCCTTCGACTTTGCTTATGTTAGGATGAGATTCTCCTGCTGTTCCTAACGGGCTGTAGGGGCACATAAGGGCCGTTGTCAGGGCCTCTCCCTCCATCTCATCTAAAATGAATAAGGTATTCGACTTTGCTTGCGATAGGATGAGGTTCTTCTCCTATTTCTAATGGACTGTAGGGGCACATAAGGGCCATTGTTAGGATCTCTCCCCTCATCTCATCTAAAATGAATGAGGCTTTCGACTTTGCTCATGTTAGGATGAGGTTCTCCTCCTATTCCTAATAGACTGTAGGGGCACATAAGGGCCGTTGTCAGGATCTCTCCTCCGATCTCGTCTAAAATGAATGAGGTCTTCGACTTTGCTCGCACTAGGACAAGGTTCTCCTCATGTTCCTAATGGGTTGTAGGGGCGCATAAGGGCTATTGTTAGGGCCTCTCCCCTCATCTCGTTTAAAATAAATGAGGCCTTTGACTTGCTCATGTTAGGACGAGGTTCTCCTCTTATTCCTAGCATGGACACTATTGATTGCTTCTTCCTATCGTCACATAGTGTTTGCATCGAGAAACAATAATGTTGAAATGGATGAGTTTTATTAAAAGAAAATTATCGGTAATACATTCTCAGATTCTCTGAGTTTCAAGGTCGTGGGAGCGTTATTCCTCCGAGATTCTTCAGGCAATAAGTTTCGGACTGGATGACCTCCTCTACTTCATACAAGCCTTTCCAATTTAGGACAAGCTTCTCCTGGCTCTAAGGCTAAGAGATGGCGGCTCGCCAAAGTACTAAGCCCCTTAGAGATAGTATTGATGATGTCGAGAGGAGGTCAATCTTCTTATTATTCCTTCCTCATTGGTGGTTCTAGCTATGGTAGCATCCTTGGCTGATCTTCTCTTACTTCAGACTGGCATCTATGGAGTATTGAGGGGGCGTAGTTGTGAAACCTTCTAGGGGGGATTTCTTCGTGCCCTTCCGTCAGGGCTTCTTTGATGATGAGCTCAGGGAGGAGTTTGGGCTTGTTCGCACTCAGGGGGAGTCCGGGAGCATGACCAAACTTCATTCGATCTTCAACCAGTGATGCTAAAGAATTTTATTCGACCCTTCCTGATATTCATCAAGAAATTTGAACCTCAGCATGGATGTTGGCTGCTGATGAAGTGAGCCACAAACTTATGGCTCATCAGGTCAAAGGAGAAGATCGTATCTGACTTCACTATCGAGTACCAATTTCTTACTGCTTCCTTCAAGATAGATAAAAAAACTCGACATAAGATTGCATCTGGTGCACCATGGAGCAGCATCATAGTTTGGAAGACCTTCAGATGATCGATCGGATCAGAGATTCCATCGTAGCTTTCAAACCAAGGGAAGCTCGAAGTTTGATGGAGCAGACTCTTGCATAATTCGAGGAGAGAAAGGAGGATCGGTATGGACGTCATCATGGTGAGCCGAGGTGACGTGGCCAAGCTCCTCAATCCGTCAATCCATCTCCTATAGTTTCTGATCAAGGACGTCATCTCGATCACAGACCTTGGAAGGCTTCCAACTATAGATGGGGAAGGTTTCTTCCAGAGAAGAATCACGATCCGAACAAAGATCCTCTGCTCTTTGTTTCCCCTTCTTAAGGGTGATGGATATGCTAGCCCAAGTGCTCTTCCTTAGGATTAGTTTCTGACATCCTGATGGTGAATTTTCTAGCAGAATCACCGTCGGAGGTTGTCGCATGGCTTGCACCATCTTGTTGAGGCCCTGAACCTACTGCATTGATAGGTTGAACTGCTCCAAATCTATCATGGCCATCGGTGGAGGAGGAAGTTGAAGTGCCGATGATGGAGCAGGAACAGACAGATCTGACCTAGATCTAGTGGCTGAAATAGTAGATCTCTAGGTAGTCGCCTTCTTTGGAGGCATTTCTTAGAATTGAGAGAGAGGATGAAGATGGACCTTGGAGAAGAAGATCCAAAGGGTTGACTGAGCACTCCTTTGAGAATAAGAGTACCTTAGGAATAGAGATTCCTTCCTTCAGTGTCAATTCTATTGGTGCAGAATCTGATTGACACTGGACTTGAGGAAGAAGAGATCACCGTCGGTGACCTACAAAATAAACTCCCATCTGAAGTCGATGGTGGTGGCTCCGATAGAAACCTTCGATGATCAAGTCAGCTCTTCTGGCCAACAAAAATGGAGTGCTTAGACAAGAATTCAGTAGAGTTTTGAAAAGGAGAAGAGAGCCTAGAAAAAATATATCTGAAGGATCCCTTTTATAGATGAAGCCTATAGCGGATTGATAGTGATGGTCGTAACCATCCGGTAGTGGGCCGCTCAGGGCCATGTGGAGTTTGTTATGGAGAGAGGTGTCCGTTGCCATGATGTAGCCATTCGTTAAGATTTAACAGTTGAAGTTCGGAGGAAGCAGGCATTGGTTGGTGAAGAGCTTTGACATACATCAATTCCTACAGAATCTGATTAATGTCGGATCGAGCTGGTGTTGAGGAAGAAGAGGTTGCTGCCGGTGATCTACAAAATAAAGTTCTATCCGGAGTCGGTGGTGGTGGCTCCGGCAGGACCTTTCGATGATCAAGTCAGCTCTTCTGACCAACAGAAATGGAGTGCTCAGACAAGAATTCAGTAGAATTTTAGAAAAAAAAAGAGAGCCTAGAGAAAACATATCTGGAGGGTCCCTTTTATAGATGGAGCATGTAGCAGACTGATAGTGACGATCGTAACCATCCGATAGTGGGCTGCTCGAGGCCACGTGGAGTTTGTTATGGAGAGAGGTGTCCATTACTGTGATGTGGCCATTCGTTGAGATTTAATAGTTGAAATTCGGAGGAAGCAGGCATTGGTTTTTGAAGAGCTTTGACATACATCAATTTCAGAGGAGTTCGGACTCCTAAAGGAAACTTGACTGAATGAGAAATTTGGAAGGAGGTTGGCTCTTGTAGGAATCCGATTGAAGAAGAAGTTTGGAAGGAGTTCGACTCCTAGAGGCATTTGACTGAAGGAGAGTTCTAGGAGTTCGGCTCCTATAGGAATCCAATTGAAGGAGAAGTTCAGAAGGAGTTCGGCTCCTGGAGGAATCTGACTGAAGAAAAAATTCGAAAGGAGTTTGGCTCCTATTGAAACTTGACTGAAGGAGAAGTTCGAAAGGACTTTGGCTCCTTAAGGCATTTGACTGAAGGAGAGGTCTGGAAGGAGTTTGACTCCTATAGGAATTTGACTGAAGGAGAGGTCTAGAATAAGTTTGGCTCCTGTCAAAATCTGGCTGAAGGAGAGGTCCGAAAGGAGTTCGGCTCCTGGAGAAACTTGACTGTAGGAGAAATCTAGAAGGAGTTCAGCTCTTAGAGGAATCTGACTGAAGGAGGAGAAGTCCCAGACTTCTCTTCTTGGAGGAATTTAACTGAAGAAGAAATTCGAAAGGAGTTTGGCTCCTGGAGAAACATGACTGAAGGAGAAGTCCGAGGAGTTCGACTCCTATAGGAATCCGACCGAAGGAGAGGTCCGAAAGAAGTTTGGCTCCTGGAGGAACTTGACTGAAGAAAAAGTTTGGAAGGAGTTTGGCTCCTCGAGGCATCCGACTGAAGGAGAAATTTGGAAGGAGTTTGGCTTCTGGAGGAATCCGACTGAAGGAAAAGTTCAGAAGGAGTTTGGCTCCTATAGGCATCTGACTGAGGAAGAAGTTTGGAAGGAGTTTGGCCACTGGAGGAGTTCGGCTAGAGCTCAACTGCTAAGGAGTTCGGTCGGCTGAAAGAGTTCAGCTAAGGTTTGGCCGCTGAAGGAGTTCGGCTGGGGTCCGATCACTGGAGGAGAGTTTTCGATCGAAGCTCTTCCATGATTACCAGTTGCATTAGGCTAAGCATCAGGCTGGACTTCGATGGGAGTGGGGTTTATCCCCAACAATGACCATTGGAGATATATGTATCTCTATCTCTTGTTTGATAAAGCAGAAGCACTTGATGCCTTTAAAATTTTCAAAATAGAGGTAGAGAAATAGAAGAAAAAAAAATAAAAATTATAAGATCAAATAGGGGTGGAGAATATTATGGAAGATACATAGAAAAGGGAAAAATGCTAGGTCCATTTGCAAAGTTTCTTAAAGAAAATGGTATTATTGCCTAATACTCAATGCCAAGTGCAACACAACAAAATGGTGTGGCTGAACGAAGGAACCGCACACTTATGGACATGGTTAGGAGTATGATAAGCAATTCAAGTTTGCCTTTTTCCTTAGGGAGTGAAGCCTTAAAAATGTTTGTATATATCTTAAATAGGGTTCTATCTAAGACTATTCCTAAAATACATTTTGAAATATTGAATGGATAAAAACCAAGTTTAAGACATTTACACATGTTGGGGTTGAACCCATTCCTGCCGAAGTTAAGCCTAGAATCTAGTCCCAAGGCGGTCCCGTGGTGGCCAATCTTCAACCCACCGACCGATCTTCTAGGCTGCATGAGTAAACTCCTGAGCCCGTAGCACGCTATGGACCTCACCCAAGACAAGTTTGATGGCAGATCATGAGAGCAACCGAGTTCCTTCATTATAAGTGGTTGGCTCTAGCCGAGCTTCTTTTTGGATGAACTTGAAAAGTGAAGTCGATTGCCTAAGTAGCTGGCTAAACATTCAATTCCTGCATAACCTGACCTAGCCGACCTTGAAGTCGATGGAATCTCCATCTAACCAAATCACCCTGAGGCCAAATTTCTTCAACACAGACTGGATCCCATGGCAGGAACCATAGATTAGCAGAGCTTCTCCCTAAGCGAACTTTAACGCTTTACCACAGATGGCAGATCTTAACTTCATAGTGTTTGGAACCTCGTACGAGCAAGATAAAGTTAACCAAAGAACCTCATTCCCAAATTGATCACTGGCTAGCCACCTTGAGACTTTTGAACGAACTCCCTCCAGTCACCAAGAAGGGTTCCTACCAACCAAACTCCTTACAGTCACCCAAAAGATTCCCTCCCAATCGATCTCCTTCAGTCAACAGGCAAGCTCCTTTTAGCTGATTTCCTTCTGAACGAACTCCTTGCAGTCACCCAAAGCGCTCCCTTCAGTCAAACTCCTTGTAGTCGAAAGGTTCTTTCCAGCCAAACTTCCTATGGTCGCCCAAAAGGATCCCGTCGTCTACACAAGTTCAACCCCTAGCTCAGTGTGAGCCAACCTATATGCAGATGACCTTGGGAAAGTTTGAGCTCCTCCAAAACTATTATGATATGAAGCTCTTCATTGTCCATAGTTGTTCCACCTGAACTTCAATCTTTAATCTCCAACAAATCGGTATGTCACGATAATGGATACCACCTTCTATAACAAACTCCATATGGCTCCGAATGGCCCACTACCAGGCAGTTATGACAGTCACCATCATTCTGTTACAAGCTCTGCCTATATAAGAAATCCTCCAGATATATTTTTCTCTAAGCTCTCTTCTTTGTTCCATCACTCTGCTTCTTTATATCCTGAGCACTCCATTTCAGTTGGCTGGAGAATTAACTTGAGCATCGGAGGATCCTGCCGAAGCCACCCATCTCTAGTTTGGACTTTATTTTATAGGTCCCATCAATGGCCTCACCTTCTCCACTCTAGCCACCTCCAACGTCCTTATGGATTTCCGCACGAACAGGATTGGCGCTAAAGGAAGAAACCTTGAGTCTTTGTTCTAAAAGGAGTGCTCGATCGATCCTACCTACTTTTTTCTTCTCTTAATTTCTTGAACCCATCTTTGTACAATCTTCTCTTGCTTCAAAGAATGCCTCCAAAGAAGACAACCACCTAGCGGTCTACCGCTTCTGCCATCAGATCTGTCCATTCTGACTCCATCATCCACTCTCCAACCTCCTCCATCGATGGCTATGGTAGATTTGGAGCAGTTCAACCTACTAATGCAGTAGGTTCGAGGCCTCACTGAAATAGTGCAGGCCATATAGCAGCCTCAAACGATAATCCAGCTGGAAAACCCCAGCCAAAACCTTAAGAACTGATGCCAAGAAGGGCAACCTGGGTCAACAGACCCGTCGTCCTCTAAAAGGAGAAGTAGAGAGTAGGAAGCCCTTATTCCGATCATGATTCTTCTCTGAAGGAGACTTTCACCATCTACAGTCAGCGGCCCTTTGAGATCCATGGTCGAGATGATACTCTTGATCAAAAGCTTCAAGACATGAATCGACGAATTAAGGAGCTCCGTCATGCTGCCCCGATCCATCATGATGACATCTGCATGATCCCTCCTTTTCTATCAAAATCATGCAAGAACTTGTCCCACCAAACTTCAAGCTCCCTAGCTCGAGACCTATGATAGGACTTCTGATCTGGCCAACCACTTTAAGGCCTTCCAGATAATGATGCTGCTCCATGATATGACGGATGCCATCTTATGCCGAGCTGTCCCATCTATCCTAAAGGAAGAGGTGAGAAATTGGTACTCGAGCCTCAAGCCAGATACGATCTTTTCTTTTGATCAAATGAGCTATCAGTTTGTGGCTCACTTCATAAGCAGCCGATGTCCAAGATGAGGTTCGGACTTTTTCATCAACATAAAGTAGAAAAAAAAAGAGTTCATCCGAGCTTACGTCAGCCGCTTTAATGCTGCTGTAGGGCAATCTTCAAAAGGGTGGTCTTTAGAAGAATAATCTTTTATCTTTCTTAGAAAGAAAGTACCCCAAGAATTTTGTTGATATGTTGACCCGGGCTGAAGGTTATGCCCAGGTAGAGGAGTTCTTCAAACTGAAGGATGATGAGGCTACAAGAGAAAGGCAAGCAGATAAATCTAGCAAGTCTGCATCTGAAAGAAAGCCGAGCGAAGCTTGGCTGCGCTCTCGAACTCCTCTCGAGCAAAGAAGAGCCCAAACTCCTCCTCAAGCTTGTCGATAGGGAAGTCCAGATTGGAGGATCTGATGGAACTCCTCTCCTAGAAGATTCAATAATTATACTTTCTTGAATGCTTCAAAGACTCAAGTGCTAGTGGAGATAAGGGAGTAACTACTAGGGCCAGAAAGGATGGGGATTCATCTGGTCAAGTGCAACCCCAATAAGTACTGCCTCTACCATCGTAACCATGGTCATGATATAGAAGAATGCATCTAGCTTCAGGATGAGATCGAGGCATTGATTAGAAGAGATCAACTAGACTAGTTTATCAGACTCCATTTGGAGAGGAGAGAAGATCACCCAAGAGCCCCGCCATAGCCTGAACCATCTCAACGAGATGAGCCATAAGGAAATCGACCCTCCCTTAGAGTCATTAATACTATCACTAAGGGACATCAACGAGGAGAGGCCAGCGGATCAAAAGAGCTGGCAAAGAGGCAGCGACTGAAGAATCCATCACCTTCACTAAAGAAGATGCCCAGGGAGTTCAGCTTTCACATAATAATGTGATTGTAGTTACTTTAAATATTGCTGATTATGATTTACATCATATTTTAATTGATAATGAAAGTTTTACTGATGTCTTATTTTATGATGCTTTCTCCAAAATGTCCATATCTGATGATAGGATGGGTCCGATGAATTCTCCGTTGGTGGTATTCATGGGTGACATAGTGCTAGTGGAAGAAATAATAATATTACTTGTGGTAGCTAATCGATACCCAAAGCAATCCATGGCACAAGTTGACTTTTTGGTAGTCAAAGCCCAAAAAGCCTACAATGCAATCCTTGGCCGAACTGGTTTGAATGCACATTGAGCCATGGTTTCTACTTACTACCTGAAAATGAAGTTTCCAACAAGGCATGGAGTCAGGGAGGTCAGAGGAGATCAGGCACTAGCTCGGCACTACTACAGTATTGCCTTATAGGGAGGAAGATAAGCAGACCCTTGTCCGATGGATGGGCTTGATGCTCATAATGATTTATCTAAAGAAAGAGGAGAACCCATCGATGATCTTGAAGAAATATCTTTGAATGATGGGAATAAAGAACATACTATGAAGATCGGCTCGAACCTGAAAGGAGAAGCTAGAAAGTAGCTTGTCACATTCTTGCAAAGAAATGCTGATGTCTTCGCCTTAGCGCCTGTAGACATGCTCGAGATTGATGTAGAAATCATGGAACACCACCTAGGCATGGATCTTAAGCGACGACCAGTGAAACAAAAAAAATGTAGTTTTGCACCAAAACGATAAAAGGCTATAATGGATGAGGTTGACAAGATCCTTAAGATGGAATTCATTCAAGAAGTGCTTTATCCAGACTGCATTACAAATGTTGTTCTAGATAGAAAAGTAAATGGCAAGTGGAGGATGTGTATAGACTTCACAGATTTAAACACAGCCTATCCAAAAGATAGCTACCCTCTACCCAGGATCGACCAACTGGTGGATGCGACTTTGGGCCATGAACTCCTCAATTTCATGGATGCTTTCTTTGGATATAATCAAATCCAGATGGCACCACAAGATAAGGAGAAGACTACTTTTATTACTTATTGTGGTCTTTACTATTATAAGGTCATGTCGTTCGGACTTAAAAATACTGGAGCGCCATACTAGTGCCTGGTGAATAAAATTTTTAAGGAGTAGATCGAATGCAATATGAAGGTCTATGTAGATGATATGCTGGTTAAAAGTCGATCTTTGCCAAATCATATTGCCAATCTTAAGGAGACCTTCAGTACCCTCCGAAAGTGTCTGATGAAGTTGAATCCTACAAAATGCATTCTCGGAGTAACCTCAAAAAAGTTCTTGGGATTCATGGCGTCAAGCCATAACATTGAGGCCAACCCAAAGAAGATCGGAGCCATCTAGGAAATGACTATCCCAAAAGCAATAAAAGAAGTTCAATGACTTACAGGCAAGGTGGTAGCTTTGAATCACTTCATGTTAAGATCAGTGGAGCACTGCATGCCCTTCTTCCAAGCACTCAAGTAGTCCAAGAACTTCAACTAGACTCCCAAGTGTCAGCGGGCCCTTGAAGAATTCAAGAGCTATCTCAGTTCGCCCCCACTATTTGCCAAACCTGAACCTAAAGAAGAACTATTCTTGTACCTCATCATATCTCCTATAGCTATCGGAGCTATACTAGTCAGGGAAGAAGCTAAAGTTCAGAAGTCGATGTACTATATAAGCCAAGTCTTGAGGGATGCAGAAATAAGGTATACCAAATTAGAAAAACTAATATATGCCTTGTTGATTATAGCCAGGAAGCTCCAACCTTATTTTTAGTGGCATACAATTACTCTTCTCACTAATCAACCCATCAAGGCTGTCCTTCATCAACCCGATACCTCAAAAAGAGTGGCAAAGTGGGCAATTGAGCTAATCAAATTCGACACCCATTTTCAATCTCGGTCATCCATTAAAGCTCAAATACTGATCGATTTCATAGTGGAATGTACTATTCTAGAGAAAACTAAATCGAAGCATCAAGAAGATTTTATCCCTAGCTCTCTTGAAGAGAAGGCTGATCTTCCAAAAAACTTCTAGGTATTGTATGTGGATGGTTCATCCAATGCTTTCGAGGTAGGTGCAGATTTGATCCTCATCAATTTGGAAGGAGTTGTAGTAGAGTATGCATTATGCTTTGACTTTTCCGCCACTAACAATGGAGCAGAGTATGAAGCCTTGCTTGCAAGACTAAGAATAGCCAAATAACTAGAAGTACAGCATCTGAAGGTTTACAGTAACTCTCAACTAGTGGTGGAGCAAGTTAATAACTCCTTTGAAGCCCAGGAGGAAAGTATGAAAAAGTACTTGGAAAGAGTGAAGAGCTTAAGTTCGGTCTTTGACAATTTTGACATCCAGTAGATTCCCAAGGTGTAGAACACCAGAGCCGACCTCCTCTCTAAGCTGGCCACCTTAGCCCCAAATGAACTACCAAAATAAGTCCTTTTTGAAGTCCTGCAACATCCAATTTTGGAAGAGCCCCAGGCAATAATGCAAGTTGATCATGAGCCTAGCTAGATCGATCCATTGATTGCTTATCTCAAGAAAAAAAATTCTTTCCAGAGATTACAAAGAAACTTAGAAGTTAAGAAATCAAGCTTCCCGCTACATCTTATATGAAAATAAGCTGTATCAGAGGTCGTACTCATTACCTCTCTTCAAGTATCTCCGACCTTCAGAAGTTATCTATGCCTTGAGGGAAGTTCATAAGGAAATTTATGGAAATCACCTGAGGGAGGGATCTTTGTCACACAATACTCTATCAGGGATACTATTGGCCAACAATGCATTAAGATGCAGTGAATTATGTAAGAAAGTGCGATAAGTGTCAGAGGAATGCCAACATTTAGAGATAGCTGGCTTCATAGCTCACACCACTGAGCACCTCCTGGCCATTCACATAATGAAGGATGGATATACTTGAACCTTTTTTCATTGCATCTAGGCAACGAAAGTTCCTGCTAGTAGCAGTAGATTATTTCACTAAATGAATTGAAGCCGAACCTCTGATGAAGATCACTAAAGCCAAAGTGCAAGAATTCATCTGGAAGTCAGTTGTTTGTAGGTTTGGTCTACCTAAGATGCTAATCACTGATAATGGGCGTTAGTTCATAGGTGCGAAGTTTGTTGAGTTCTGTAAAGATTTGAATATATCTCGCCACTTTACATCGTGGCCCATCCATAAGCGAATGGTGAGGTAGAAGTGACTAATAGAACTTTGCTTCAAGGGATAAAGGCTAGGCTTGAAAGAGCAAAAAAAATTTGGGTGGATAAACTCTATCATGAGCTCTAGAATTATCAAACTACTCAAAGATTATCTACTAGAGAAACATCCTTTGTGTTGGCTTTCGGAATGGAGGCAGTTATCTCGGTCGAACTAGAACCTCCCTCAGCACGAGTAGAGGCCTTCAATGAACAAAGCAACTCACAGGACCTTAGAGCTAACCTTGATCTACTAGAGAAAAAAAGAACAAAGGCCTATATCTGAATGGCAGTTTATAAGCAATGGATAGCCCGCTACTACAACTCGAGGATCAGAAGCAAGACCTTCAGAATAGGGGATCTTATACTTTAGCAAGCAAATGTTTTGCAACCTTAAAATCAAGAAAAGCTCTTCCTAAATTGGGAAGGTCCTTATGAGGTGGTGAAAATCGTCTGACCAAGAACATATTATCTAAACGAACTCGGAGGATCTATGCTACCGCAGTCTTGGAATTCAAAAAATATATGAATGTACTATTAGATATCCAATCTTAATAATTTTTTTTTTATTTCAATATTTTTATTTCTTAGCACAAAATTATGTGACGTTAGAAAATGACTCAACCAAACTTTGCTAATAAATGGAGCAGAAGACCTCCGATTGTTTAAGATAGGAAGAGGGAAGATTTCAATTTTTTGTACCTATATCTTTGTTGAATAAGAAGAATTACTCACCAACCATCAGGAACAAGAGGAGAACCTCATCCCGAGAAGGAAGAAAGGGAAAATTTGTTAGATATGTGTGCCCTAGAAGCCAGAATTGGCTGACACTTGTAATACACTTCTAGGGGCAAAATTATAATTTTGACTATAATTAATGAAATGGGTTATTTTCTATCACACATGTGTATTTAGTGTCTGTGATACATCCTTTGAGTTAATGGTAATGATAATTCATATTTTCAAGAGTTGAAAATTTAAGACATGAATAATCATTATTAACTCATAAACAGCTCCCGACCATAGGATCATCACGAGGATGGTGATTGATCCGGAAGGTTGGTGTACGATCGCTTCTCTTTAGTAGATGAGTCTTGAGTCTACGGTGTGGAGACACCGGAGCGAGAGTACAGGTACTCGTTAGAGAACGAGGGCACTGAGCGTGACCACCTCGAGTAGTCATTAGGAAGTCTACCTTCTCGTCAATGACTGACTCGATGCTGCAGTAGTGTGTCTGGTTCTTTGACCTGAGATGCATCGGCAGTTCACCTTGAGGGTGTTATAGTTTGACTACACCATTACTCGGTCTCCTAGCCATATGGAACCCTGAGGTGTATGTTGGCTATAGCATGTTCATTGTAGGAACTGGATTGCATCAAGATGGGAATCTATCTACCTCGGTGGTAGAGGAGTAGCCCTATGATGATCATGAGAATCAAGTCCAGAAGCCCATGGCCATGGCAGAGTGAAATAATAGAAAGAGTTTCTATTTAGATTTTCACATTGGACTCGAATCGAATGATTACATCATATGACAGAGACTAGGGTTTGACGAGTTCACCTTAACCCTAATCTGATCGGGGCTCAAGATAGAAGAACTTAATCACACAGGTAGCTGCACCAAGAGGTTCGCATTCAGCTCTGATGGGTTGCCACCATATACTGCTAGGTGTCACTGGTGGATTTTGGGAGCAATTAGAATGATTTAGATGATCGATCATTCTAGCTGTTCGAATCAGAAGAGTTCTGATCCATCGAAAGGAGTTTCGATGATGTCTATGATAGAGATCATGACATATCCCATTACCATACAGAACTGAACCTAACTGGGTCACACAAACAAGGGTTTGAATCTGGTGATCATCAATTGAACTGATCTAGTTCAATTGATCTGAATGAGATTCAATTAGGTTCAAGGAAATCGTGCTAGCACTCGATTGAACCTAACGTTCTTCTTTTTACTATCATAAATAAGTTGTCCTGACTGAGCCAAAGGAGTTTGTGCTCAATCAGAGGCCTTCATATGGTCTGACTGGAGGTTGTCCAAGTCAGAATAGGTTGTCTTATTTGTAAGACATTAATTTTTGGTCACCTGCCATTTTTGGTCACCTGCCATTTCTTGTTACCTTTGACTTTGGTCAAACGTTGACCATTGACCCTTTGACTTTTGACCACATGTCATGCACCTATTGGAGAGCTGGTGGGGGCCTGTCCCCCTGCCAGAACCTGGCAAAGGAGAAGGGCGCACGCCAAGGGTGGCGTGAGCCCAAGTAGGAGGCGCCTAGGAGTCCCTGTTGGACAAGGACTCCACCTCCCTTTTGGATTCCAATCAGAGTTCTACTAAGAATCAGTTTGACTGGGTCTTAGGCGCCCTCTAAGGAGGAATCCAGGGGTCTCTATTCCAACCAATCAGATTTAGATCTGATTTCACAAAGGGTTGTGATTGGTTGAGAGGAAGAGGAGTTGGATCACAAGAGGTCTATAAATAAGACCCTGCGCCCAACCCTAATTCTAAGATGCTCAATTAAGCCCCACGCCCCAAGGCTGCCTCTCCCCTCCTTCTCCATGCCATAGTCTCTTCTCCTCTTGCTCTCCACGTCCAAAAGGTGTTTTGGACTTAGTTTGGTGCGATTCAGATCAAGGAAAGGCGATCAAAAGCAAGAAGGCTGCGCTGCTGCAAAAGGACGACTGCAGATCTTCAAAAGAGTTTTGAAGATCCTCCAGATCAGATCCAGATCTGATTTTTGGAGGTGTGATAGAGAAGAAGAGGATCTCCAGATCCAACCCGAGTGGATACCGGTAGAGGCCAGGCGCTTGCGTGGCTAAGATCCAGAACCTTCCGCTGCAATCAGGATCATCTACAGGGTAATAGGATTACCCAAATCAGGTAAATTAAATTTGATTTAATTTATCTTATTTTATTTTATTTATTAAAATAATAATAATCAAGAAATAATTAGATCTAAAAACATATCAAGATCTGATTGAGATCAAGAGAAAATTTTTGAAATATATCTCTTGATCTAATCAGATCTGGACGAACCTGGACCGGGAAATCAGGATTTCCCTTCAACTGGTATCAGAGCCATGGTTCTAAATTGTTTAGATCTGATTTTAATTTTATTTTAATTAGAAAATAAGTGAAGATGTCAGATGTCATGTGATGAGATGATCAGATCTGAAATTCAGAAAAATTAAAATTAAATGATTTGGATCTAAGAACATGAAGATATGCATGACTAGTTCTAGAATAGAATAGTTCTATAGAATAGTTTTGCATGTCTTTGATTTAATCTGATTAAATCATATTTTAGATCTTCTTATTTACTATTTTCTGATATTATAAGTGTTATAATAACATCTGATAAACAGCAAATAAAAATTATTTAATTTTAAATATCATATGAGATATGATAGATGCATGACTAGACTAGTTGTAGAATAGTTCTACATAATTGTCTAGATTAGAATTTATTTTGATTAGATCAATTTAAATCTAATTTTTTAGATTATTATGAGATAATTTAGATCTGAAAACATGCATGATTTGATACATGAGATGTATGCAAAATATGCCATGATTAGATCTAACTTTTGTATATGAGATATATGATATAGATCTGATAACTGTTTTGTAGATATTGACATGTTCCTGATTAAGGCGTTCCTCTTGGCCGTCCGGTCATAAGAACGAAGAAGGGTTTAAAGGCCCTCTCTTCCCATTCGATGGGGTGTTCTTATGACGTGTAGGGGTGCTGCGTGTTCGTCCTTAATCAGAAACCCAAAACTTACTTTCTGCAAAACCCTAGATCCTGAAACCCTAGGATTTATTGTGCATATTTTGTTTATGAACCCAACTTAATTAAGAATTAAGTTTATGGAATATTAATTAGGTCTAAAATTGAGAATTTCAGATCTAAGACATATTCATAATACTGGGTTCGGGCTTGGGTAGCTCAATTAGGTCTAAGCGGTTGATCAAACCGAATCAAGAGTTGGTTAGATGGGATCAACAATGCTTAAATTGACCAGCCTAATAGGATTAAGTCTGGGTCAAGATCGAGTCACGATCAAGCAAGACCTAATTAGGCTCAGAGGTTAGAGTCTGGATTGTAGGCTAACCCAATTGGTTCTGACTCAACAATTTGGTGTCTAAGGTAAGTTTGGCACAGACGACCGACTGGTTTTTAATTGGAAGCTACTCGACCTGAATGCGTTCTTGTGCGAGTTAACGGCATATTCCTTCCACCGGTCTCACTTACCTGGCCATATCTGTTGACACAGTTCTGATCTGAGGTGGTCAATAATCCGAGCTGACCCATGCCACTAGGTTAGTCATAATTGTTATGACTAAGCCAAGTCTAGTTTAATGAGACCTGAATCAATTCTCCCTAAGAAAAGATTAAGTCCGAGGTCTTCCACCATTGTAGACGTGCGGGCCCTTCCCGGGGTTGATTGTTCTCGGCTGGATACAGTGGCTCAGTTGCACCGGGAAGACGCAACCATGTCTATTAGGCATTGGATGCTATGGGCTGGAGGATGAGTTGGGCTCAATATTTTCGGATACGGTGAGAGACCCAATTAGGAACCCAGTCTATGCAAATGGTGGGTCTGACTTAACTAAGGAGTGGATCAATATTCCGGATACGGTGAGATTCATGAATTAGAGACCAAGTTTGGGTGCACCATGATTAGAGAATCATTGAACAAGAGTTGTTCACTCATTGGCTAACCCATCACCAATAACTGTTAGGTGAGGTGATGAGTCAGTTGGTGAGACCGCACCACCCACTAGAAATCATCAATCGCGGAGATTTTCGCATCTCTACAGAGGGAGTGTAGGGATCCGAGAAAATAGTGGGAGCTAATTTGTTTAAAAATAAAATCCCTAAACAAATTGGTCAAGTCAAAATTACAGTATCTAACTAGAATCTTTGACTCTCTACAGGAAAATGTCTGCGTCCAACCCACTGGCACGTATCCTAGACACACATAGACTGACTGGACCCAATTTATAAAGATTGGCTCAGGAACTACAAAATTGTTTTGGGTTCAGAGAAGTTAACACATGTTTTGGACCAGGACCCTCCCACCTTACCAGCTCGTCCATCCACTGAACAGAGAGCGTCTCTGGAAAAATGGATTGACGAAGACAATAAGGCCAGATACTACATGTTGGGCTCGATGTCTGATGAGCTCCAGCGCCAACATGAAGATATCGGGACTGCTCGCCAAATGTTGGCTCACCTGCAGGAGATGTTTGGTGAACAGAGTCGCGCAGCCAAATATCAAGTCACGAAATGACTTTTTAAGGCTAAGATGCGTGATGGGCAGTCAGTCCAAGATCACTGTCTGACAATGATCAAGGACATGGAAGAGCTTGAGAAGCTCGGTGTGAAGTTGGACTTGGACTTGGATTGCAGAACGATATTATTCTGCAATCCTTGACTGATGCATATGGGCAATTCATCATGAATTACCACATGCATAAACTTCAAAATTCCTTGGCCGAGTTGATGAATATGCTGGTTACCGCTGAGCTTTCTATGAAAGGTTCTAAAGGCTCAGTTCTTGCTATGGAACGGACTTCTTCCAAAAGAAAGTCTATGGAAAGAAAAAGAAGTCTGTGAAAAAGCAAAAAGAAGGATCAAAGAAGAAGAAAAGAAAAGAACCGAAGAAGAAAGAAAAAGTCGAAGAAGAAGGAAGATGGCAAAGGAAAGTGTTTCCATTGCAACAGCGACGGCCATTGGAAGCGGAACTGCCCTACTTACCTGGCCACCCTGAAGAACAAGAAGGAAGGTCCTTCTGGAGGTATGCTCGTTATTGAGTCTAACCTTACGGTTTCTTCTGCATCCAGTTGGGTGCTTGACTCTGGTTCTAGTGCTCATCTGTGCACTTCTATGCAGGGTCTTGAGGATAGCAGGAGGCTGAGGGATGGAGACATGATCCTACGCGTCGGTAATGGAGCAAGAGTTGCTGCAGTAGCCGTGGGAACATACCCTCTGCGATTACCATCTGGTTTAGACTTAGTTTTAAAAGACTGTTATTATGTGCCTGCAGCTAGCAGGAATTTGATTTCTGTTTCATGCTTAGCACAAGAAGGTTATGTGATCACCTTCTTTAAGGACCATTGTAACATTCTTTATGAAAGAAATAAAATTGCAAATGGTTTCCTTGTTAATGGTCTTTATCAGTTGCATATTGATGTACCTATGTTTTAACTATCGAGCAAAACGTGAATGCCAAACGACCTAGGGATAGTCCAAACGACAGATATCTATGGCACCTGAGATTAGGTCATATAGCAGAAGATAGGATTAACAAATTGGAGAAAAATGGGCTATTGAGTCCATTGACTTTTGAGTCATATCCAACTTGTGAATCTTGTCTTCAAGGCAAAATGACTAAACTCCCTTTTGTTGGACATGGGGAGAGGGCCACAGATCTCCTTGCCCTAGTACATACTGATGTGTGAGTGAAGTTGAAGGGAAATCCTGATTTCCCGGTCCAGGTTCGTCCAGATCTGATTAGATCAAGAGATATATTTCAAAAATTTTCTCTTGATCTCAATCAGATCTTGATATGTTTCAGATCTGATTCTTATTATTTTAATAAATAAAATAAAATAAGATAAATTAAATCAAATTTAATTTACCTGATTTGGGTAATCCTATTACCCTGTAGATGATCCTGATTGCAGCGGAAGGTTCTGGATCTTAGCCACGCAAGCGCCTGGCCTCTACCGGTATCCACTCGGGTTGGATCTGGAGATCCTCTTCTTCTCTATCACACCTCCAAAAATCAGATCTGGATCTGATCTGGAGGATCTTCAAAACTCTTTTGAAGATCTGCAGTCGTCCTTTTGCAGCAGCGCAGCCTTCTTGCTTTTGATCGCCTTTCCTTGATCTGAATCGCACCAAACTAAGTCCAAAACACCTTTTGGACGTGGAGAGCAAGAGGAGAAGAGACTATGGCATGGAGAAGGAGGGGAGAGGCAGCCTTGGGGCGTGGGAAATCTCATTAATTCATTAGAATTAGGGTTGGGCGCAGGGTCTTATTTATAGACCTCTTGTGATCCAACTCCTCTTCCTCTCAACCAATCACAACCCTTTGTGAAATCAGATCTAAATCTGATTGGTTGGAATAGAGACCCCTGGATTCCTCCTTAGAGGGCGCCTAAGACCAGTCAAACTGGATTCTTAGTAGAACTCTGATTGGAATCCAAAAGGGAGGTGGAGTCCTTGTCCAACAAGGACTCCTAGGCGCCTCCTACTTGGGCTCACGCCACCCTTGGCGTGCGCCCTTCTCCTTGCCAGGTTCTGGCAGGGGGACAGGCCCCCACCAGCTCTCCAATAGGTGCATGACATGTGGTCAAAAGTCAAAGGGTCAATGGTCAACGTTTGACCAGTCAAAGGTAGACTTTTGACCAAAGTCAAAGAACAAGAAATGGCAGGTGACCAAAAATGGCAGGTAATGTCTTACAAATAAGACAACCTATTCTGACTTGGACAACCTCCAGTCAGACCATATGAAGGCCTCTGATTGAGCACAAACTCCTTTGGCTCAGTCAGGACAACTTATTTATGATAGTAAAAGAAGAACGTTAGGTTCAATCGAGTGCTAGCACGATTTCCTTGAACCTAATTGAATCTCATTCAGATCAATTGAACTAGATCAGTTCAATTGATGATCACCAGATTCAAACCCTTGTTTGTGTGACCCAGTTAGGTTCAGTTCTGTATGGTAATGGGATATGTCATGATCTCTATCATAGACATCATCGAAACTCCTTTCGATGGATCAGAACTCTTCTGATTCGAACAGCTAGAATGATCGATCATCTAAATCATTCTAATTGCTCCCAAAATCCACCAGTGACACCTAGCAGTATATGGTGGCAACCCATCAGAGCTGAATGCGAACCTCTTGGTGCAGCTACCTGTGTGATTAAGTTCTTCTATCTTGAGCCCCGATCAGATTAGGGTTAAGGTGAACTCGTCAAACCCTAGTCTCTGTCATATGATGTAATCATTCGATTCGAGTCCAATGTGAAAATCTAAATAGAAACTCTTTCTATTATTTCACTCTGCCATGGCCATGGGCTTCTGGACTTGATTCTCATGATCATCATAGGGCTACTCCTCTACCACCGAGGTAGATAGATCCCATCTTGATGCAAATCTCTCCTT
>QRFJ01007700.1:0-29733 GCA_006176705.1 Cocos nucifera
GAGAGATAAGATTTAATCAGAAATCAAGATAGTATATACTTTGATATTCAAATCATTCCTTTTCTTAAAAAATTTTAGTCAATTGAGTTTGAAAAAGATATGTATTGGAGATGTATCGAGCAAAGTAAAATAAATAGATAGTGTCAAAGCAAATGATAGTCATATTTTCAAATTCATTACTTTGAGTAAAAATTACTTCAATATAAATAATTCATAAGAATTTTGCAATGCTTATCAAAAATTTAGTATCAAATTTGAATATTCAAATAAGTTTCAAATTTGAGTTTAATGATTCATTTCTTGGAGTAAATATATGTTTTAAATTCAATTTCACTCCGAATAGTTATCAAAAATGATATAGCAATCAATTAAAATAAATTAAATTGAATAAATACATGAAAGCCCAATTTAAGAAGATTATAAATTAATTAATTGAGAACTTAAGTTTAAAATATATTTATCTCAAAATAAATTAATCAAAATTTTCAATCAAATTAAGATAGAAAAATATTTCTCCTCTTATTTTGGAGATACCAGGAGTTCATATTTCTTTTAATATTTCAATAACATTATCTCCCCCTATTTTTTATAATTTTGGCTCGATTATTTTAGATTACAAGTTTTCTTCCTCTTTTCCTTTCAAATCAAGCATATTTAACATAAATTTAACTACTAAATTTAGATTTTCTAAATTTGAAGCAAACAAAGCTATTTTTTTGAAAGATTGTCTTGATATTAATTAAACTAAAATTAAGACTAAATCATGATATTCTTGGTTCAATACTATTTAAAGATTAATTTATAAATTCAGCTTGATACCAATGATTTTAGTTTTGAATTGATAATGATGAATTAATTCAAATTAAATAGTTTTGAGGATATTGAATGATAAATTAATTTGAATTGATATCAACAAATCAATCAAGATAAATTATAAAGAAATTTTCAATAATTCTTCAAAAAGATCATCTCTTTCTTTTCTTAAGAAATATCAAACAATTATAGATTTAGAAAAGGTATGTATTTTTGAATTTTTTTCAAATGATATTATATTAAACATATAGCTGTGCAAAATTAGATTTAAAATAAAGATATTTTTTTTTCTTTTTGCTAAAAGATAAATTGATCAAATACATGGCAGATAGTTAGCTATTTGATATCAATTACTTAAAATTGAAGTCCTCTTTAAATATTTAGCTTTAAAGATAAATGATAGCTTTCTTAAAACACTTGCTAGATATCAACTTCAAAAGATTCAAGAAGATCATTTTTTAAATTTAATTTTTAAAATCAATCAACTGAAACAAAATACGAATGTTCATCAATAAATTTTTTTTTTAAGATAAGAAAGGCAATCAAATCAATAATCAAGAAAGATATTCAAATCAATTTAAAAATTCAAAAATTAATCAATTGGGGGGTTTCGATAATCAAATAGGATAAGATCAAATCAAGGAAAAACTAAATGAAGGCTCTATGAGTTTAATTCAACTAGAAAGTTTTAAAATTCTTAGGAGTTAACCTAAGATACAATTCAAATTAACACTTCAAATACTTGATCTTGTATTAATTGAATATCTTATTTTCAAGTACTTAAGTCAATACATTCAGTCAATCAAGCTTTTTATTCAAGGAGTATGATCATTTTAAGTAAAGATAAAATCATCAAAATCAATCTAACATGCTCAATAATTATGCTAATTAATAATCAAAATATATTTAGCAAACAATGATGGCATGATATGAGAAAAGTTTAGATTTTACCAAACATCATCATCCATCCAATTTTATTTCCAAGGCATCCATCCATAGAATTTTTTTCTTCTCATTCCATTGGATCCTTGGCGAACCTACAAAATCATTTGCTAATCTTTGGTACCCAAGTCATCTTTGGTCTATAGATGTTAGAGCACATGGTTTCTTTTGGAATCCAAATTTGTTTGATTAAAGTTTGACCAATTCTTTTAATGTTACATTCTAAAATTTTATGGCCAACTTTGTTACATTTGAAGCATCTAATAGAGTAATTTTCAGTTTAAGATTTAGTGAACATATTCTTAATAATTTTCTATTTTCTTAAAGAATTATATCCAATTTCAGCTTTATTGAAAATAGCTTTTTGGTTGTTTAACATTGCTTGAAGCTTTTGTGATCCAAGTGTAAACTTCTCAAGCATGGATTTTAAATTTTCAATCTTTTTTCCTAGTTTTGTATTTTCTTTTAAAAGAGATCTTTCAGATTTTAAGAGCTTTTTTTTTCTTCAATTAAGAATTTTCCATATTTTGAAAGGATTTTCTTTTCTTCAACTAAACTTTGCTTTTCTTTCAAAAAAGCATCTTGCTCAATCAATATTTTATTTTTTTCTTCAGCCAAAAGGTTCTTTTCTTTTAAAAAATCTTCTTTTTCACTTAAAAAATTATTCTTTTTTTCAGCTAAAAGAAGATTTAATCTTTTAAGTTCTTTATTTTGAGCTTTAATTTTTTAAATTCATCCATTAATTCGTTAAAGGCTTCAAATAACTCATCAAAAGTAAATTGAAAAGAATTTTTAAAATTTACCTCATCTTTATTGGTCATGAGGCAAATATTTATAGTACTTTTTTCTTTTTTTTCATTTCTCATTTCTTTGCTTTGCTCCCCCTTAATTAATGTTTTCTTTTTCTTTTGTTTCCTCTTCTTCTTTTTCTTTTTTCATCCTCATAAACTGTGAGGCATAGGTTGGGGTGAGCTTTCTTATCTTCTTTGGAGCTTGATATTTTTCTTGTTTTGCTCTCTCAAAAATAGTTTCTAATTTCTTCCAAACTTGTTTTACTGAAATGCAAGAAGAAATTAGATTGAATTTATTTATATCTAATGAACAATAAAGTAAATTTAAAGCCTTAGCATTTAGATGCAATGATTCTTCATCAATAAATAATGTATTTTGTATGTAAGGGCCATTGACAATAATTTTCCATAGGTTATAGTTATGTAATTGTATAAAAACTTTTATTCTAATTTTTCAATGTATGTAATTTAATTCATTTAACAATGAGAAATGATCAATAGAATGGCCTTCATTCAAAAAAGATTCCATTTGGATTGTCAAGATCTTTTACTCTTGACAGTTATATCAAAAATTAATAATAGAGCACCTGCTCTGATACTAATTGTTGCCCAAAGATAGCAACCCAAGAGAGAAGGGGTGAATTGAGTTCTTATAAAATTTTAACCAAATTTACTTTCTAAACAGGTATATGTTTTGATTTAAACTAAAGTGGTGTGATGAAATATATGCAATATAAGCAGTAGAATTAAGATAACAAAATCAAGCTATGAAAGTAAAGCAAGAATTATAAGCATGCAAAGTATGCAAAGAAAAAGAAGAAAAGAGCCCAATACAAACACATAAAGATTTATAGTGGTTCGGTGCAATCCGCATCTACATCCACTTTCTAAGCTTTTCTTAGAATTTTTACTATAATCTACTCTTGATTATAGTGTGTTTATTTTTCAGGCTCATAAACAAATCTAGTTGATTTTCATAGGAGCACCAACTAAAACCTAACATTGTTAGTTTTTCGGGTTCACTGACAACCCAGTTGATTTTTCGTGTTCATCAATCAAAACTTATAATATCCAATTTTGGACTTGGATAGGACTAATCTCCAAGTTTCTTTTCCCCAAAGAAACTTATAAAAAAATTAAAATTACAAATGAAGGTTTCAGCACAGTATAAAAAATAGAGTTTCAGCTCTTTTAAATTCTAAAGAAGAAGCCGATGATGCGCTCGATTGAAACTTAGCTTTTTTTCAAATTATGCTTGAGAGGATGTGAAAGATGTTGGAGAAGCTTGCTTTAAATGCTCATTGAAATCTGTGCATAATTTTTCTCTCTTTTATCTTTTCTTTGGATATTTATTGTTCCTCACCAAAACTAATAGAAATTCTCTTTAAATCTCTTTATATTCTTTTTCAATTGATTCTTCATCTTTTAAATATCTTTAGAGATGGTTGGAGGAGAGTTCTAGCCATTGGGAGCTCTGAAATAGCTGTTGGGGTCAAAAAATAGTCATTGCAAAACAATCCATTGAAGGTTGTCCGTGCAAAATGAGACCTCTTGATTTTTTACGAGACCTCTTACTAATTTTTGAGACCTCTCAATTCTGAATCGAAACATCTTATCGAAATCATGAGACCTCTCGAAAATCCTGCAAGACCTCTCACTCTTAGAGTACAGAAATTGGGTTTCTATCACCTAAGACTGAGATATCTTGGTTCTGAATGAGACATCTCGTTAGAACTATGAGACCTCTCGAGAATCCTATGAGACCTCTCAAAATCATGCCAGATAGTGTTTGGGCATGCCAGTCCACTCAAGAGCTTTCGAAAAAATTTTGAGATGTCTCGAAAACTGCTTCAAGACTTTTTTAAGAAATTTTTGCTTCCAATCAAGGAGATTTAATTTTTATTTAAATTTTATTTTATGTCTTTCTTATTTTGATCAAAGAGCTCTCTTTCTTCTGATCTTTGAAAGCTTAAAAAAAAATTTTCTTTAAAAATCTTGACTTGATGAACGTTTATAGATCTTTTCTTAAAATAATTTTTTAATTTAAATACCTGAAAAGACCTATATCCACTCATGAAACATATGATTAAATACTCAAATACTCAAAGTTTGGCAATATCAAAATCAATCATTGGGTCAACAATGAGTGAATGGCCTCAAATCCCCATAATGCGAGACTATCTATCTCATTCAATTTGCAGTATTTTTGGCACATCAATCCTGCATAATTAATAGTTAAATTAGTTAGTAACTAAATTTAAAAATAAATGATTTAATTATTAAATTTTAAATAAAAAAATTATCTAATATGCTGGATCCTCGTACATGTGGCATATGACAGTTCGATTCTCGATACCGATGCTATCATATGGCTGCTGTCGTGCTGCCTCCATCTCCTAGTCATGCACTACAGCATACCAGTGGTGATAAATGCGATGCCGATACTCCTTGAAATATGAGCATAGATGATCATCTATAGCTCATCGCACGCGATCATGCTCAAAATCAATAATATCGAATATAGCCTGCCAATAACAAATATTATAAGAATATAATGCTAATTAAATTTTAAATAAATATTATTATACCTATAAGTGGCTATAGAAGATCTTTCTCTGAGGTCGTGTATATTGTTGGTGCATCAACTAGCATCACCTCTCCCTAATATCAATGAAGAAAAATCCTGATTTTTTGGATCAGGTTCGTTTAGATCTGATCGGATCAAGAGATATATTTCAAAAAATTTTTTCTTTGATCCAGATCAGATCTATGATATTTCAGATCTGATCTTTATTATTTAAATAAATTAAATTAAATTTAAATTTACCTGATGGGTAATCCTATTACCCTGTAGATGATCCTGATTGCAGCGGAAGGTTCTGGATCTAGCCACGCAAGCGCCTGGCCTCTACCGGTATCCACTCGGGTTGGATCTGGAGATCCTCTTCTTCTCTATCACACCTCCAAAAATCAGATCTGGATCTGATCTGGAGGATCTTCAAAACTCTTTTGAAGATCAGCAGTCGTCCTTTTGCAGCAGCGCAGCCTTCTTGCTTTTGATCGCCTTTCTTTGATCTGAATCGCACCAACCAAAGTCCAAAACTCCTTTTGGACGTGGAGAGCAGAGGAGGAAGAAGAGACTATGGCATGGAGGAAGGAGGGGAGAGGCAGCCTTGGGGCATGGGGTTTCTCAATTGAATTGCATTAGAATCTGAGTTGGGCGCAGGGTCTTATTTATAGACTAAGCGTGATCCAACTCCTCTTCCTCCCAACCAATCACAACCCTTTGTGAAATCAGATCTAAATCTGATTGGTGGGAATAGAGACCCCTGGATTCCTCCTTAGAGGGCGCCTAAGACCAGTCAAAGTTGGATTCTTAGTAGAGAACTCTAATTGGAATCCAAAAAGGAGATGGAGTCCTTGTCCAACAAGGACTCCTAGGCGCCTCCAACTTGGGCACACGCCAAGGGTGGCGTGCGCCCTTCTCCTTGCCAGGTTCTGGCAGGGGGACAGGCCCCCACCAGCTCTCCAATAGGTGCATGACATGTGGTCAAAAGTCAAAGTGTCAATGGTCAACATTTGACCAGTCAAAGGTAGACTTTTGACCAAAGTCAAAGAACAAGAAATGGCAGGTGACCAAAAATGGCAGGTAATGTCTTACAAAATAAGACAACCTTTTCTGACTTGGACAACCTCCAGTCAGACCATATGAAGGCCTCTGATTGAGCACAAACTCCTTTGGCTCAGTCAGGACAACTTATTTATGATAGTAAAAGAAGAACGTTAGGTTCAATCGAGTGCTAGCACGATTTTCCTTGAACCTAATTGAATCTCATTCAGATCAATTGAACTAGATCAGTTCAATTGATGATCACCAGATTCAAACCCTTGTTTGTGTGACCCAGTTAGGTTCAGTTCTGTATGGTAATGGGATATGTCATGATCTCTATCATCGACATCATCGAAACTCCTTTCGATGGATCAGAACTCTTCTGATTCGAACAGCTAGAATGATCGATCATCTAAATCATTCTAATTGCTCCCAAAATCCACCAGTGACACCTAGCAGTATATGGTGGCAACCCATCAGAGCTGAATGCGAACCTCTTGGTGCAGCTACCTGTGTGATTAAGTTCTTCTATCTTGAGCCCCGATCAGATTAGGGTTAAGGTAAACTCGTCAAACCCTAGTCTCTGTCATATGATGTAATCATTCGATTCGAGTCCAATGTGAAAATCTAAATAGAAACTCTTTCTATTATTTCACTCTGCCATGGCCATGGGCTTCAGGACTTGATTCTCATGATTATCATAGGGCTGCTCCTCTACCACCGAGGTAGATAGATTCCATCTTGATGCAATCCAGTTCCTACAATGAACATGCTATAGCCAACATACACCTCAGGGTTCCATATGGCTAGGAGACCGAGTAATGGTGTAGTCAAACTATAACACCCTCAAGGTGAACTGCCGATGCATCTCAGGTCAAAGAACCAGACACACTACTGCAGCATCGAGTCAGTCATTGACGAGAAGGTAGACTTCCCTAATGACTACTCGAGGTGGTCACGCTCAGTGCCCTCGTTCTCTAACGAGTACCTGTACTCTCATTTCGGTGTCTCCATACTATAGACTCAAGACTCATCCACTAAAGAGAAATGATTGTATACCAACCTTCCGGATCAATCACCATCCTCGTGATGATCCTATGGTTGGGAGTATTTTATGAGTTAATAATGATTATTCATGTCTTAAATTTTCAACTCTTGAAAATATAAATTATTATTACCATTAACTCAAAAGATGTATCACAGATACTAAATACACATATGTGATAGAAAATAATCCATTTTATTGATTATAGTCAAAATTACAATTTTGCCCCTAGAAGTGTATTATAAGTGTCAGCCAATTCTGGCTTCTAGGGCATATATATCTAACAATCAATTGATGTTCCATAATATAGCTTGAACTCCAATCATCCTTGACATCATAAGCATCGATACCATGTTGCGGAAGCTTCTGATCTTTAGCATGGACCTAAAGGAACCTGTGATGTTCTCCATGAATAGCAAACCACCGATCCTCCACCTAGATCTATGATGGGGTGCCTCCCTCCTTGGGCTTGAGGGAGATGCCCCCCTTCTCTAGGCCTTCTTCAAGAATCCTAGCATGGCAACTCTAGAGAGAAGAGAAGAAGAGAGTTGAGGGAGAAAAGGTCTGTATTCCATAGCATTGACAGCATTTGAAACCCTAATACAACCTATGTATTTATACATAGCCATTAGGTCTGACCAAAAAACTCTCCGACTAACCCAATACATGAAAGCACTCACTGAGCCCATGTACACCCATATCTTCCATGCTCTCATTCTCTGGATCTAGACCCAATCCATACATGAATTAGCCCCCATAAGACCTCTCAAACTAGGCCTTAAGACCCCTAGGATCAACCTAAACCCTAGTCCAAAATAGACCCTCGCGTAACTCTGCCCGTGCACTGAGCTAGCTTAGTCTCAGCACTGAGCCGACTAAGTTCCACTCAAATTTTGGACTGAGCCGGCTAACCTATAGAAAATCTTCTTTCTACTGTCTTGATTCTCCGATTTTGGTTCCTTGCTTCACCTTATATCTCAAATCTCCGAAGCACCAACCAAGCCCCTGAAATCTCCGAAGCCAACCTCCTGGCTCCTTCCATGACCTCCCAAGGCTTGGGAGCACCATAAATCCTCACAATCTTCATCTTGGTGCCCCCAAGCCTTGACAAACCTCTCGGCAATGCCCTCCTGCACGATCACAATGTTCCTGCGCACTCGACAGCACCTATGCAAACATTGCTTCCGCCAATCCTCTTTAGCTGTTGTGCATCCTTGAGGCCTTTGGAATGATCACCTCTACCATTGAAGACCTATGCTTGCACCTCTGCTCCTCCCTGAAATTGTAAGATCCCTTCTGCTTAGTAGCTACATCACTTTTTTTGGACTTTTCTAGATAACCCACAACATTCCTATATCGACACTCACTGTAAACCCTGACATGGTCTCCTCAGAACTATGCTTGTCCTTCTGCACATGCCGCTTCACCTGGAACTGTGCATCTCTGATGCTAGTGCTAGGATATCGATCCTTCCACACTCCTCTGCTCTGAACTCATATCAAATTCCTCTCCAATTGTGAAGCCACCTCTCCAGAGCTTCACCTATATCCGAAGTCCACCTGATGCTGTAGAAGTCGACTCTGTCATCAAATCCCTCGAGGCCAACAACTCAATGCTGCACTGTTGAGTCTACCACTGCACCTCAAACACTGTCACTATCCCTTCGAACCCTCCGCACTCCATGGACCCCTTCGAAGCCATCTCGGATACCTCCACAACCTACGGGCACCTCCAAAATCTAAGAGCTCATCTAACTCTTCTGAATCTAGCGACTGAACCCTAGGAAATTCCATCCTAGTCTTTTTCTTCTGCCCCTACATCAGTCATCGCTTCAGTTGCATCCGGAGAACCATCCTCCACCTGAACCGTGACTCTTCCTAGTATCCCTATAGAAGAAACCTAATCTATGATATTCTCGACTGCCTAAGACCTCCTGACGCTCCTTGAGACCCCTTGGCTCTCCCTGAGATCTACACCCGGTCTTTTTGAAATACCACTAACACTTTCTACTGAGATACACTCCTCGACTGCTACACCACCAAGCCTCTCTCAGCCCTGTGCCTCTAGGGAAGCACTCCTGCAGCACTCCAGCGCTCCCTGACTCATCTCTGCACCGCTCTATAGCCATCCAGCCCTGACCTACTGGAGCTTCATGGATCATCCATCTCCATCACTACCAAGGATTCATAAATCCATGCTCTGGTGAAACCACTGAATACATCTCCAACTACTTTCCTGCCTTTCAGACACCGAAGGACGTATAGTCGCTTCTTTAGTCTTTCTTCGACCATTACCCCTTAGGAAGCATCTCTTCAACAGTCCTACACTACCCATTTTCCTAGAAAACCTTGATGCTCTTTACTGAGATACCTCCCTCGGCTGCTGCATTGCCGAGCCTCTCTCAGTCCTGCATCTATAGGAAAGCGCTACTACAACACTCCAGCACTCTCTACCTGTCACATAACCATCATATACCCCAGCCTTTCCACCAATATCGATCAGCAAATCATGTACCAAATCCTTCCACCTCGAGAAATCCCTTCCCATTAATTCTCTCAACCTCCACCTTCAATCCGCTGCTCCTGTTTGGCCAAATCACAGCAATAACAAAGATAGATTTGAGACATATCGTGGAATTCTTATGCATATTTTTGATTTCACCTTGTACAACTTCTCCTTCCTTTCCATGCACCATCAAGCTCTGAAACTTGGCTCGATACCATATTGTTGGTGCATCAACTGGCATCACCTCTTTCTGATACCAGTTGATGTTCCATGATATCGCTCAAACGTCAATCATCCTTGACATCACAAGCATCAATACTATGTTGCAGAAGCTCCTGATCTTTAGCATAGACCCGAAGAAACCTATGACATTCTCTATGGGCAGTAAACCATCGATCCTCCACTTGGATCTATGATGGGGTGCCTCCCTCCTTAGGCTTGAGGAAGACGCCCCCTTCTCTAGGCCTTCTCCAAGAATCCTAGGGCGGTAACTCTAGAGAGAAGAGAAGAAGAGAGTTGAGGGAGAAAAGGTCTGTATTCCATAGCATTCACAGCATTTGAGATCCTAATACAACCTATATATTTATACATAGCCATTAGGTCCGACCAAAAAATTTTTTGGCTAACCTAATACATGAAAGCACTCATCGAGCCCATGTACACCCATGTCTCCCATGCTCTCATCCTCTGGATCTAGACCCGATCCATACATGAATTAGCTCCCTTAAGATCTTTCAAACTAGGCCTTAAGATCCCTAGGATCAACCCAGACCCTAACCCAAAATAGACCCTCGCATAATTCTACCCGTGCACTGAGCTGGCTAAGTTTCACTGGGTTGGCTCAGTCTGAAACTGAGCCGGCCCAGTCCTGTGCCGTGCCAGCAATTTTGAACATGCAGCTTTCTATTTTGCCTATGCACTGAGACTTAGCCGATCCAGTTTTGGACTGAGCTAACTAACCTACAAAAAATCTTCTTTCTACAGTTTTGATTTCTCTGCTTTGGTTTCTTGCTTCATCTTGTGTCCTAGATCTCCGAAGCACCAACCAAGCCCCTGAAATCTCCAGAGCCAACCCCCTGACTCCTCTCGTGACCTCCTAAGGCTTGGGAGCACCATAAATCCTTACAGTGTAACCTAACACCAATCGAAGAGCATCATCGGGGCAAAGCTACGGTAAATGATGCCCAGCTTAATCTGCCATGGCTCGCACCATCCCCTAATAGGCCTGATATAGCCTGGCGAAATCTCGATGCGAAGACGCTGTCCCTCGTGCTTGCATCTCCAACACTCAAGAATGAGGTTCTTCGATGGACCTCGCCCTCACCTCACCACCGACAAAAAATGGTCTGAAAATATAATGAATAAATTATTAGTATGATAGCCATCTATAAATATTATATAAAAAATATCAAAATACTAGTCAGGCCCACCTTCTCAAACCTACCCCACTTAGACCCTCCTCTATAGGGCCCTCTGATGACTTCGATGGTGCAGCAATGAAAATGAGGAAAGGCTCAGGGATAGGTTGGGAACTCGAACATCGTCATCTCCCTCCTGGCGCCATACCTACAATGCTTAAACTATGCATATAATTAACTTGATATATAAATAAATATAATAATAAGTAATAATAGTGAAAAATACATAAATGCTAATGAATATATAGAATTATCTTGCATACCATTATTGTAAGAAAAGATTCAACAAAGAATATAGATCTACTTATTAATATCCATATCCTCTTGGATTTCTAGATCCCCTTCGAATCATAATAATTAATTAAAGTATCATCTTCTATCTCATCATCATTTATGAATAGATCGTCACCCTTTGATTCATCAAGATTAAATATAAAATCAGCTTCAACTTCATTAGACAGCAGATCTGCCCTATTCAAAGGAGTTGTCATAAGTTTTTCGTCAACAAGGTGCTTAATCAATGTTTGTTCTTCTTTTTGAAAAGCCATAGAAATCTGAATTATCATCCATCTCTAGTTAGGTTGGTATGTCATATATGCCTCTAGGTATTATTCTTTGTACGACATGCCAATCCCCTTGATATTTTGGATCCTTTAAATATATTACTTATTTTGCTTGAGTTGCTAATATATATGGCTCATTCTGGTACCATGTTCATGCAAAATTTATACTAATAAAGTATGGATCGATATGAATATCGATCTTTTTATTGCTAATATCCCATCATTCACATTGAAACAAGAATACCAAAATTTTGGATCCATACTTTAATTCTATGATATCTATCAATATACCAAGATATTCAATCTCTTCTTCTCCTTCATATCCTATCATAGCAATCCTACTATTCTAGGTTTGTCTTTGCATCTCAAGCTCTCTTGTATGAAATCTTATTTCTCCAATTATATAGGATGTGTAATAGTTAACCCTTTGATCGGAGCCACATGCTAAATTGTACAACTCATTGGTGACATCCTCTTTTTTATTGAAATACTTAGATTTCATCTATAATATAGTATAAAAAAATGTTAATAGAAGTAATTAATTACATAATTATAAAAATATAATGTAATACTAGTAAAACTTACATAGTCTCTAAACCATTTTGAAAATTTTGTCCGATGTTGATCATCAACATTTGAATTATTTTCTCTGGATAATATATTTTTGTGCTCATTGCAATAAGTTATGATTTTTAATTTTACATCGACATGAAAAAATTAATTAGAATACAAAAATTATGCTAAGATAATACTTAATTAAATCTTCAATTTTTTCATAATTATTTAGAATATAGAAGTATGCCTTGGATAGCTCATTTACGTCCATAAACTCATATCTTCTTCCACCCATGGGTCGAACCATTTGTTTAAATATGGACAGTGTCAGCTTATTATCATCTAATTCATGATCAGCATTACAATTTACATGATTGAATCTTTTTTCGATATTATCAAGATACATCAAGCAGAGTGCGAGACACTCCATACCTATGTATGCTTCTACTATGGACTCTTCAGGCCGTGCCTTATTGTGCACATACTTTTTTAGGGTATACAAGAATCTACAAATAAAAATATTTTAAAGAGTTCTAATATATTTACATCTTGCAACTGATATATCAAAGAGATTATAATTTTTTTTATCTTTTAATAGGATACTTCTACCAATAATGTACCAGGTCGGTAGAAGAGCTTTCTTTGGAAGATAAACAGCCAGGTGCACCATAACATCAAAAAATGATGATGGAAAGATTTTTCTATCTTACAAAGAATGAGCACAATATCCTTCTCAAACTTCTCAATTAAGTTAATCTTCAACTTTTGGCAACATAGTTCTCGAAAAAATACTCGCAACTCAATTAATGCAGTTTGAACATCACCACTTAGATAGCCATGCATCACCATCGAAAGCAAGCAGTGCATCATCATATGGGAGTCATGACTTTTCATGCTAGAGATATTGCCATCATTATTGCCAACACATCGCGATACATTTGAAGCGTTAGCATAAGAAAACTTTATGATTTTGAACCATCCATAGAAACTCTTCTTCTTCTTCTCACCAAATAGTAAATAATATGCAGGTGGCATAAAAAATTTATCACCTCGACAAACTACATACAACTCTGATCGAATTTTCATTTCTTGCAAATCAAGGCAAGTTTTTAAATTGTCTTTTGTTTTTCCTATGATGTTCAATACTGTACCAATTATATTATTATAAATATTCTTCTTAATATACGTTACATCTAGGTTATGATGAAGTAGTAGCTGCTTCTAGTATGATAGTTCAAAAAATAGACTTCGCTTCATCTAATTCAGCTCAGCTTCAGTATGCTTCCATTTGCAAGTACCCAATATTTTTCTAAATTTCATATTCCCAATAGCTTCAAGTTGTTTTAAAACTTCTGCTCCACTTAACTCCTCAGATGGCAGATGTCGGTCGGACTTACCATCAAAATATTAGTTATAATGGGTCCTCCAAGAATGATTAGCAGGTAGAAATCACTGATGACCCATAAGGCAGATTTTCTTTTCATGCTTTAAATGTAAGGAGGATGTATCCTTGTTGCATATTGGACATGCCAGATATCCTATTGTATTCCATCTAGATAAATTTTCATATGCAAAAAATTAATTTATGGTCCATAAAATCGATGCATGTAACTTAAAATTTCTTCGACTGACAGAATCGTATGTCTGTACTCTATTTTTTCATATCTCCTTCAGATCATCGATTAAGGATCGTAGATATATATCAATTTTATTACCTAGTGCTTTTGGACTCGGAATCAATAGTGACATCAAAATAAATAACTCTTTCATGTATTTCTAAGGTGACACATTATATACAACTAGCATTACAGGCCACATGCTGTAGGAAGTATTCAAATTACTAAAGAGATTAAATCCATCGATCACTAGACCAAACCGGATATTGCGCGGGTCACTCACAAATAGCAAATGCTTTGCATTGAAGTCTTTCCATACTATAGAGTCAATCAGATAGCTAAGTATATTATCCTCCAAAATCTACTGTTCATGATGCCATCTCATTTCTTTAGCTATCTTTGTGGACATATACAACCTTCGAAGTTTTGGAATCAATGAAAAATATCTTAAAACCTTATGAGGTATGCTCTTTCCTTTTCTATTATTGGTTTTGTACCTAGATTAACCACATTACGGACATTCACTTGCTTGTTCGTTCTCTTTGTAATATAATATACAATCATTTTTGTAGGCATGTATAGGAATATAGCCAAGTCTCAAGGTTGACCCCATGATTGATTTTGATGATTGCCAAACTTTGAGTGTTTGAGTATTTAACCATGTGTTTCATGAGTAGATGTAGGTCTTTTTAGGTATTTAAATTAAAGAGTCATTTCAAGAAATGATCTACAAAAATTCAACAAGTCAAGATTCTTAAAGAAAAATTTTTTCTTAAGCTTCCAAAGATTAGAAGAAAGAGAGCACTTTGACCAAAATAAGGAAAAAATAAAGTAGAAATCAAATAAAAATCAAATATCCTTGATTGGTGCAAAAAATTTCTTAAAATAGCCTTGGAGTAGTTTTTGAGATGTCTCAAATTTTTTTTTAAGAGCTCTCGAGTAGACTGGCATGCCCCAAGCACTGTTCTAGCATGGTTTCGAGAGGTCTCGAGAGAATCTTGAGAGCTCTCAATCTCAGATGACAAAAATTTAGTTTCTGTGTCCTGAGAGCGAGAGGTCTCGCAGGATTTCCTAGAGATTTTGCTGTCCCTACGAGATGTCTCAATTCAAAATCGAGAGGTCTCAAAATCTGATGAGAGATCTCATGAAAAATTGAGAGGTCTCGTTTTGCATGGATAACCTTCAATGGATAGTTTTGCAATGACTATTTTTCGATCCCAATGGCTATTTCAGAGCTTCCAATGGCTAGAACTCTCTCTTCAACCATCTCTAAAGGTATTTAAAGGAGGAGAATCAATTGGAAAGGATTATTAAGGGATTTAAAGAGAATTTTTATTAGTTTCGATGAGGAACATTGAATATCCAAAGAAAAAAAAGAGAGAAAAGTTATGCACAGATTTCAATGAGCATTCAAAGCAAGCTTCTCCAACATCTTTTACATCCTCTCAAGCATAATTTGAAGAAAAGCCAAGCTTCAATTGAGCAAATCATCGACTTCTTTCTTGAGATTTGAAGAGCTTAAATTCTATTCTTTATATTATGCTAAAATTTTTACTTATAATTTTTATTTCTTTATAAGTTTTTTTGGAGGAAAGAAACTTAGAGATTAGGCCCATCCAAGTCCAAAATTAGATATTGTAGGTTTTGATTAGTGAGCCCAAAAAAGAAACTGGGTTGTTAGTGAACCCAAAAAACTAACAATGTTAGATTTTGGTTGGTGCTCATGTGAAAACCAACTAGGTTTGTTTGTGATTCTGAAAAATAAACACACTATAATCAAGGGTGGATTATGGTGAAAATTCCAAGAGAAGCTTGGAGAGTGGACGTAGGTGCGGGTTGCATCGAACCACTGTAAATCATGGTATTTTTGTATTTATGCTTTTCTCTTATATTCCTTTACATTCTTTGCATGCTTTAATTCTTGCTTTACTTTTATAATTTGGTTTTGCTATCTTAATTTTGCTGCTACACTATTGCTCACATTCCACAATCACTAAAGATAGCATAAATTAAAGCACACCTTATTTAGAAAGTAATTTTGGTTAAATTTTTTAGAAATTCAATTCATCCGTTCTCTTGGGTTGTAACCTCTAAGCAACAATTGGTATCAGAGCAGGTGCTCTGTTATTGATTTTTGACCTAACCATCAAGAGTAAAAGAACTTAGCAATCCAAATAGAATTCTTTTTGAATGAAGGCTATTCTATTGATCGTCCCCCACTGTTAAATGAATCAAATTACATACATTGAAAAATTAGAATGAAAATTTTTATACAATCACATGACTATAATCTATGGAAGATTATTTTCAATGGCCCTCACACACAAAATACATCATTTGTTGATGAAGAATTAATGCATCTAAATGCTAAGACTTTAAATATACTTTATTATTCATTAGATATAAATATGTTTAAACTAATTTCTTCTTGTATTTTAGCAAAATAAGTTTGGGAGAAATTGGAAAGAACTTATAAGGGAGCAAATCAAAGAGAGGATTCAAGTTTCCAAGAAGAAAAGAAAGCTCACCCCAACATATACCTCATGGCTCATGAGGATGGAAAGAAAAAGAAGAAGAAACAAAGGAAAAAGAAAGTTTTGATAAAGGGGAAGCATAGCAAAGAAGAGAAAAATGAGAAAGAGGAAGAAAGTATTACAAATTCCTACCTCATGGCTAATGATTATAAGGTAAATCTTGAGAATTCTTCTGATTTTATTTTTTATGAGTTATTTAAAGCCTTTAACGATTTAATGGATGAATACAAAAAACTAAGGCTGAAAAATAAAGAGCTTAAAAGATCTAACCTTCTTTTGGATGATGAAAAGAGTAAATTATTGAATGAAAAAGAAGATATCTTAAGAGAAAAGAATGCTTTAGCTACTGAAAAGGAAGAACTTCTCAAATCCAAAAAATCTTTAGTTAAAGAAAAGAATAAACTCTTAATTGAAAAAAAAAATTCGTGAAAGAAAAGAATTCATTTGCTAAAGAAAAAGAAAGTCATTCAAATTTTGAAAAATCTTTTATGGAAGAGAACTCAAAATGAAGAAAAGAGATTGAAAGATTGAAGTATATGCTTAACAAGTTTACAATTGGCTCTCAAAGAGAACTCAAAACGAAGAAAAGAGATTGAAAGATTGAAGTATATGCTTAACAAGTTTACAATTGGCTCTCAAAACCTTCAATCTATTTTTATCAATCAAAAAGCTATTTTCGATAAAGCAAAAATTAGCTATAATTTATTAAAAGAATAAAAATTTATAAATAATATATTTAGCGAAGCTTATTCTGAAAATCATTCTATAGTTTGCTTTAAAAATAATAAAATTGACCATATAATTTTTGAATGTAATGCTAAATGAATTGGTTATACCTTAATTAAGCAAATATGGATTCCAAAAGGAACCATGTGCTCTAACCTTAATGAATCCAAGATGGCTTGGGTACCAAAATCTAGAAAGTGATTTTTGTAGGTACACCAAAGATCCAATGAAATGATAAGAGAAAAATATTATGGATGGATGCCTTGGGAATAAAATTGGATGGATGATAATATTTGATAAAATCTAAACTTTTTTTTTACATCATGCCATCATTATTTGCTCGATATATTTTTATTATTAATTAGCATAATTATTATGATCATTATTCGCTAAGTATACTTTGTTTGATTGATTATGATGATTTATCATTGCTTATAATGATCATACTCTTTGAATTAAAAGTTTGATGTATTAACTTTAATGATTTGTTAATATGTATGCATATGATAACTCCTCTCATATTTCGATAAGTATGATTGATTTTGATGCTTGCAATAATTTGAATATTTTATTTTTTAAATTTATATGCTTTCCTCTATATATCAATGATTGAAATTATTAAACTTGAAATTTAGCTTGATATTTTAAGCCTCCTCAAATTAATTTTATAATTGATGAATTTAAATTTTAAAAAAAATTGCTTAATTGGGTTTGAATGTCTTAATTGCTAAATTTACAATTGAATCAAAATTTGACTTTCTCCCATAAGATACCTAACTATCAAAATTCTCTTAAAAATGTGTATGATCTAAGTACTTGAAGATAAGATATTAAATTATAAAAATTCAAGTGCTTGATTGATATATAATGCATCCTAGTTTGGTCTTTAAAGTTTTGAAAATCTCTTAGTTGAATTGAACTCATAGAGACTTTATCTAGTTTTTCCTTGATTTGATCTTATCCTATTTGATTATCAGAACCTCCCAATTGATTATTTTTTATGATCCTCTAAATTTTTTTTGAATATCTCTCTTGATCATCGATTTGATTAACTCTTTAATCTTAAAAGAAAATTTATTGATGAGCATTCTTATTTTGTTCTAATTAATTGATTTTGAGAATTGAATTTGAAAAATGATCTTCTTGAATCTTTTGAATTTGATATCTATTAAGATGTTTCAAGAAAGTTATCATTTATCTTCAAAGCTAAAAAATAGGACTTCAATTTTAAGTGATTGGTATCAAATATTTTACTATTTGCCATGAATTTGATTGATCTATCTTTTGACAAAAAGAGAAGAATGTCTTTGTTTCAATCTGATTTTGCATAGCTATATTCTTTATTTGATATCATTTGAGACAAACTCAAAAATACATACTTTTTATGAACCTAATTGCTTGATATTTCTTAAAAAAGGAAGAGATGATATTTTTGAAGAATAACTAAAAATTTTTTATGATGTGCCTTAACTGATTTACTGATATCAATTCAAATTGATTTATTTGAATCAATTTATCTTTATCAATTCAAAAATAAATTCATCGGTATCAAGTTGAACTTGCAAATTAATTTTTAAATGGTATTGAATAAGAAAATCATGATTTGGTCTAAATTTCAGTTTAATTAGTATCAAAAAGTTTCTTCCTAAGAAAATTTTCACTCTTGGTATCATTGGTATCATTCTTGCCTTATATTTTATTATATTATTTTTTGATAAAAAAATTGGATATGATGTCTCAAAAATATTTTATATTTATATACTCTTGATATGATATTTCTTGAGATAAATTCAAAGAATCTTATATATTTTTCTAAACTTAATTGAGTGAATGTTTTGTTGATTAATGCTTATTTCACTCAATTGATGCTTGTACTTTTAAATTTTATTTAATTTTAAAATAACTTTATTTGCTAAAGTAAGAGGAAGAAAATATTAAAGTAGAAATGATCAATTATTTGGAAAGGGCTTTGAAATTAAAAATATCTTTCAAATTTAGAAAATTTTAATTTAGTAGTTAAATTCATGTTTAATCTGCTTGGTTTGAAAGAAAAAGGAGGAGAAAAATTAAAAAGTAAATTTATCTAGCATTAATTATGAAAAATAAGGAGAGTGATATTATCTAGCTTTGATTGAAAATTTTAATTAACTTATATTAAGGTAAATGAACATTGATTTCATTATACTTTTGAGCCTTAATATGATGATTCTATTTGATCTATATGCTTTTAATTTGATTGCCAAATCATCTTTGAAAACTATTTGGAGTGAAAAGAAGTTTGAGACATATTCTTACTCCAAACAAATTGATTTCAATACATTCTTATAATTTTGAAGCTGATTGATAAATATAATATAAACTTTTCATATGCCAAACTTTAAACTTGATTTGCATGATCATTTTTGGCAAATAATTAGAGTTAAATTAAATTTAAAAATATTTTCTTACTCCAAGGAATAAATTTTTAAACATAATTTTGAAACTCATTTGAGAATTCAAATTTAATCCTAAATTTTTGATGTGCAGTGCAAATTTTTTATGAATAATTGGTATTGAAGTAATTTTTACTCAAAGCAATGAATTTGAAAATGTGACTATCTTTTGCCTTGATTTTATTTATTTTACTTTGCTCGATACATTCTCGATACATATCTTTTTCGAACTTAATTGACTGAAATTTTTTAGGTAAAGAAAAGATTGAATATTAAAGTATATACTACACTTGATTTCATGATTAAATCTTTTGAAAAGCTCTGTTCTCCTTAAAGCTTAAAAGTGCAAATCTGAAAATCAAATTTAAAAAGGTCATATTCATTTACAAAGGGGGAGAGCCTTTATTATTTGAATTCAAGCTAAGTTTTTGAAGAGAAAGTTATTTTATTTCAAAAGAAGAGATGATTTCTTCGATTTGACTTCATAAATTTGATATATCTCTCAATTTAAAGCATTGATGATAATTTTGATGATTTTGCTTGTTTCTTTTCATGAGCTTTTCGACGTTGTCAAAAAGAGAGAGACGATTTGTTTAGTATATACTATGTGAGCATATGCTATTTAAATGTGCTTAAGACTATATATTTCATGATATTTCTTGAAGCTATACATTTCATGATATTCCTTGAAACATTCAAATTTAAGTTAAAAGAGTTTTGGTATTAGCTATTAGATATATATGCCATAGAAGCCAGAATTGGCTAACACTTGTAATACACTTCTAGGGGCAAAATTATAATTTTGACTATAATTAATAAAATAGATTATTTTCTATCACATATGTGTATTTAGTGTCTGTGATACATCCTTTGAGTTAATGATAATGATAATTCATATTTTTAAGAGTTGAAAATTTAAGACATGAATAATCATTATTAACTCATAAAATGCTCCTGACCATAGGATCATTACGAGGATGGTGATTGATTCGAAAGATTGGTGTACAATCACTTCTCTTTAGTAGATGAGTCTTGAATTTACAGTGTGGAGACACCGGAGCGAGAGTACAGATACTCGTTAGAGAATGAGGGCGCTGAGCGTGACCACCTCGAGTAGTCATTAAGAAGTCTACCTTCTCGATAATGACTGACTCGATGCTGTAGTAGTGTGTCTGGTTTTTTGATTTGAGGTGCATCGGTAGTTCACCTTGAGGGTGTTATAGTTTGATTACACCATAACTCGATCTCCTAGCCATCCAAAATCCTGAGGTGTATATTGGCTATAGCATGTTCATTGTAGCAATTGGATTGCATCAAGATGGAATCTATCTACCTCGGTGGTAAAGGAGCAGCCCTATGATGATCATGAGAATCAAGTCCAGAAGACCATGGCCATGGTAGAGTAAAATAATAGAAAGAGTTTCTATTTAGGTTTTCACATCCAACTTGAATCGAATGATTACATCATATGACAGAGACTAGGGTTTGACGAGTTCACCTAAATCCTAATTTGATCGGGGCTCAAGATAGAAGAACTTAATCACATAGGTAGCTGCACCAAGAGGTTTGAAGGAAATCCTGATTTCCGATCCAAGTAGATCTGATCAGATAAGAGATATATTTCACTGTGATATGTTTCAGGATTCTAATTGAACTCTTCTGATTCGAACAGCTAGAATGATCGATCATCTAAATCATTCTAATTGCTCCCAAAATCCACCAGTGACACCTAGCAGTATATGGTGGCAACCCATCAGAGCTGAATGCGAACCTCTTGGTGCAGCTACCTGTGTGATTAAGTTCTTCTATCTTGAGCCCCGATCAGATTAGGGTTAAGGTAAACTCGTCAAACCCTAGTCTCTGTCATATGATATAATCATTCGATTCGAGTCCAATGTGAAAATCTAAATAGAAACTCTTTCTATTATTTCACTCTGCCATGGCCATGGGCTTCAGGACTTGATTCTCATGATTATCATAGGGCTGCTCCTCTACCACCGAGGTAGATAGATCCCATCTTGATGCAATCCAGTTCCTACAATGAACATGCTATAGCCAACATACACCTCAGGGTTCCATATGGCTAGGAGACCGAGTAATGGTGTAGTCAAACTATAACACCCTCAAGGTGAACTGCCGATGCATCTCAGGTCAAAGAACCAGACACACTACTGCAGCATCGAGTCAGTCATTGACGAGAAGGTAGACTTCCCTAATGACTACTCGAGGTGGTCACGCTCAGTGCCCTCGTTCTCTAACGAGTACCTGTACTCTTCGCTCCGGTGTCTCCACACCGTAGACTCAAGACTCATCTACTAAAGAGAAGCGATCGTACACCAACCTTCCGGATCAATCACCATCCTCGTGATGATCCTATGGTCGGGAGCTGTTTATGAGTTAATAATGATTATTCATGTCTTAAATTTTCAACTCTTGAAAATATGAATTATCATTACCATTAACTCAAAGGATGTATCACAGACACTAAATACACAGGTGTGATAGAAAATAACCCATTTTATTAATTATAGTCAAAATTACAATTTTGCCCCTAGAAGTGTATTACAAGTGTCAGCCAATTCTGGCTTCTAGGGCACATATATCTAACAATCTCCCACTTGTCCTAAAGCCAATTGGCTACAAGTCTAAGTCCCATCTTCTCAAGGTGGGCTTCGATCTTCTGCTGGCCCAACGGCTTTGTAAGTGGGTCTGCCACATTATCTGCGGAGTTGACTCTCTTGACCTCAACGTAACCTTTCTCAAGGTAATCGCGGATGAGATGATATCGCCGCTCAATGTGCTTGGACTTCTGGTGAGACCTCGGCTCCTTAGCAAGGGCTATGGCGCCATTGTTGTCGCAGTAAAGAGGAATGGCATCTGATGGCATTACTCCAATTTCTGCAGCAAACTTCTTGTACCAGAATGCTTCCTTTGCAGCCTCTGATGCAGCTATATATTCTGCTTCCATGGTGGAATCTGCTATCACAGTTTGCTTGGAACTCTTCCAGCTGACAGCTCCACCATTGCACACAAACAGACTTCCAGATGTCGACTTTCGATCATCTATATCAGACATGAAGTCCGAGTCTGTGTATCCTTGAACTTGGAGTTCTCCATTACCAAAGACCAACATCATATCCTTAGTTCTTCTCAAGTACTTAAGGATACATTTCACAGAAGTCCAGTGTTCTTCACCTGGATTTGACTGATATCTGCTTGTGACACTCACAGCATGGGCTATATCAGGTCGTGTACATAGCATGGCATACATGAGGCTCCCTATTGCAGAAGCATAAGGGATCTTGCTCATGCGTTCTATTTCCTCAGGTGTGCTGGGGCACATCTTCTTGGAAAGATGAATACCATGTCTGAAGGGTATTAATCCCCTCTTAGAGTTTTCCATACTAAACCTCTTTAGTACTTCCTCTATGTACATCTTCTGTGAAAGTCCTAGCATCCTATTCGGTCTATCCCTATAGACCTTAATTCCTAGAATAAAGGATGCTTCACCTAGGTCTTTCATGGAGAATTCCTTGGACAACCACATCTTGACTGATGTCAACATGGGAATATCATTCCCAATAAGGAGGATGTCATCCACGTACAATACGAGGAAGACAACAGCGCTCCCACTGACCCTTTTGAAAACACATGGTTCCTCTTCATTTTTGATGAAACCAAACTTTTTGATCACATCATTGAAACGAGTGTTCCAGCTCCGAGATGCTTGCTTAAGTCCATATATGGACCTTTGCAGCTTGCAAACCTTGTGATCAGTATCACTGGATGTGAAACCTAGCGGCTGTTCCATATAGATATCTTCCTCAAGATATCCATTTAGGAATGCCGTTTTCACGTCCATTTGCCATATTTCATAATCGAAATAGGCTGCAACAGGCAAGCAATGTGCGGATGGATTTTAGCATAGCTACCGGGGAAAAGGTATCCTGATAGTCAATGCCTTCACGTTGACTATAACCTTTTGCCACCAGTCTAGCCTTGAATGTCTCCACATTCCCATCTGCACCAATCTTTCTCTTGAAGATCCATTTACACCCAATAGGTACTATACCTTCTGGTGGATCTACCAAGGTCCAGACTTGGTTTGAGTGCATCGAGTCGATCTCTGACTTCATTGCCTCAAGCCATTTCTCGGAGTCGATATCTGATATCGCCTCGTTGTAGGTTTTGGGATCATCACCATGAGCACCATTACCTATGAGGAACATTTCCTCTACGTCCTCTGAAATAATACCTAAGTATCTTTCAGGGGGACGGAAAACTCTTTCCGATCTACGAGGTGGAGGAGGTAGTGTTCTTATTGGCTCAACCTGATTTGGTTCCACTTGGTCCTTAGCTCGTTTCTGCTTGTGAGACTTTCTCATCAAGCTTAATCTGCTTTCCAATGCCACTATCTTGAATAAACTATTTTTCAAGAAATATGGCATGTCGACTCACAATCACATTGTGGTCTTCTGGAATGTAGAAATAGTATCCTAATGACTCTTTAGGATATCCTATGAATCGAGCTCTGAAAGGACCTAAACTCTAACTTGTCCGCTTGTTGTCTTTTGACATAAGCCGGACAACCCCAAATTCTGAGATGACTCAGACTTGGTTTCTTACCGTGCCATATCTCATACGGTGTGGTAGGAACGGTTTTAGAGGGAACCCTATTCAGTAGATAAATTGAAGTTAATAATGAATGTCCCCAAAGAAAATCAGGGAGGTCTGTGAAGCTCATCATGGATCGAACCATATCCAATAGAGTCCGATTTCTCCGTTCTGAAACCCCGTTGAGTTGAGGTGTTCCTGGTGGAGTCCATTGAGAGACTATGCCATTTTCCTTAAGATAGTCTAGGAATTCCCGGCTAAGGTATTCACCTCCTCGATCTGATCGAAGAACCTTAATGGGTTTTCCAGTTTGTTTTTCTACTTCATGTCTGAATTCTTTGAACTTTTCAAAAGCTTCAGACTTATGTCTCATAAGATACACATACCCATACCTAGACAGATCATCGGTAAAGGTAATGAAGTAGACAAAATTGCCTCTAGCCGGCACATCGAAATGGGCCGCACACATCAGTATGTACTAGGGCAAGGAGATCTGTGGCCCTCTCCCCATGTCCAACAAAAGGGAGTTTAGTCATTTTGCCTTGAAGACAAGATTCACAAGTTGGATATGACTCAAAAGTCAATGGACTCAATAGCCCATTTTTCTCCAATTTGTTAATCCTATCTTCTGCTATATGACCTAATCTCAGGTGCCATAGATATCTGTCGTTTGGACTATCCCTAGGTCGTTTGGCATTCACGTTTTGCTCGATAGTTAAAACAGGTACATCAATATGCAACTGATAAAGACCATTAACAAGGAAACCATTTGCAATTTTATTTCTTTCATAAAGAATGTTACAATGGTCCTTAAAGAAGGTGATCACATAACCTTCTTGTGCTAAGCATGAAACAGAAATCAAATTCCTGCTAGCTGCAGGCACATAATAACAGTCTTTTAAAACTAAGTCTAAACCAGATGGTAATCGAAGAGGGTATGTTCCCACGGCTACTGCAGCAACTCTTGCTCCATTACCGATGCGTAGGATCATGTCTCCATCCCTCAGCCTCCTGCTATCCTCAAGACCCTGCATAGAAGTGCATAGATGAGCACTAGAACCAGAGTCAAGCACCCAACTGGATGCAGAAGAAACCGTAAGGTTAGACTCAATAACGAGCATACCTCCAGAAGGACCTTCCTTCTTGTTCTTTAGGGTGGCCAGGTAAGTAGGGCAGTTCCGCTTCCAATGGCCGTCGCTGTTGCAATGGAAACACTTTCCTTTGACCATCGACCTTCTTTCTTCGATTCTGCCTTCTTCTTCTTTGATCCTTCCACCTTTTGCTTTTTCACAGACTTCTTTTTCTTTCCATAAGACTTTCTTTTGGAAGAAGTCCGTTCCATAGCAAGAACTGAGCCTTTAGAACCTTTCATAGAAAGCTCAGCGGTAACCAGCATATTCATCAACTCGGCCAAGGAATTTTGAAGTTTATGCATGTGGTAATTCATGATGAATTGCCCATATGCATCAGTCAAGGATTGCAGAATAATATCGTTCTGCAGATCCAAGTCCAACTTCACACCGAGCTTCTCAAGCTCTTCCATGTCCTTGATCATTGTCAGACAGTGATCTTGGACTGACTGCCCATCACGCATCTTAGCCTTAAAAAGTCATTTTGTGACTTGATATTTGGCTGCGCGACTCTGTTCACCAAACATCTCCTGCAGGTGAGCCAACATTTGGCGAGCAGTCCCGATATCTTCATGTTGGCGCTGGAGCTCATCAGACATCGAGCCCAACATGTAGTATCTGGCCTTATTGTCTTCGTCAATCCATTTTTCCAGAGACGCTCTCTGTTCAGTGGATGGACGAGCTGGTAAGGTGGGAGGGTCCTGGTCCAAAACATGTGTTAACTTCTCTGAACCCAAAACAATTTTGTAGTTCCTGAGCCAATCTTTATAATTGGGTCCAGTCAGTCTATGTGTGTCTAGGATACGTGCCAGTGGGTTGGACGCAGACATTTTCCTGTAGAGAGTCAAAGATTCTAGTTAGATACTGTAATTTTGACTTGACCAATTTGTTTAGGGATTTTATTTTTAAACAAATTAGCTCCCACTATTTTCTCGGATCCCTACACTCCCTCTGTAGAGATGCGAAAATCTCCGCGATTGATGATTTCTAGTGGGTGGTGCGGTCTCACCAACTGACTCATCACCTCACCTAACAGTTATTGGTGATGGGTTAGCCAATGAGTGAACAACTCTTGTTCAATGATTCTCTAATCATGGTGCACCCAAACTTGGTCTCTAATTCATGAATCTCACCGTATCCGGAATATTGATCCACTCCTTAGTTAAGTCAGACCCACCATTTGCATAGACTGGGTTCCTAATTGGGTCTCTCACCGTATCCGGAAATATTGAGCCCAACTCATCCTCCAGCCCATAGCATCCAATGCCTAATAGACATGGTTGCATCTTCCCGTCTTCCCGGTGCAACTGAGCCACTGTATCCAGCCGAGAACAATCAACCCCGGGAAGGGCCCGCACATCTACAATGGTGGAAGACCTCAGGACTTAATCTTTTCTTAGGGAGAATTGATTCAGGTCTCATTAAACTAGACTTGGCTTAGTCATAACAATTATGACTAACCTAGTGGCATGGGTTAGCTCGGATTATTGACCACCTCAGATCAGAACTGTGTCAACAGATATGGCCAGGTAAGTGAGACCGGTGGAAGGAATATGCCGTTAACTCGCACAAGAACGCATTCAGGTCGAGTAGCTTCCAATTAAAAACCAGTCGGTCGTCTATGCCAAACTTACCTTAGACACCAAATTGTTGAGTCAGAACCAATTGGGTTAGCCTACAATCCAGACTCTAACCTCTGAGCCTAATTAGGTCTTGCTTGATCGTGACTCGATCTTGACCCAGACTTAATCCTATTAGGCTGGTCAATTTAAGCATTGTTGATCCCATCTAACCAACTCTTGATTCGGTTTGATCAACCGCTTAGACCTAATTGAGCTACCCAAGCCCGAACCCAGTATTATGAATATGTCTTAGATCTGAAATTCTCAATTTTAGACCTAATTAATATTCCATAAACTTAATTCTTAATTAAGTTGGGTTCATAAACAAAATATGCACAATAAATCCTAGGGTTTCAGGATCTAGGGTTTTGCAGAAAGTAAGTTTTGGGTTTCTGATTAAGGACGAACACGCAGCACCCCTACACGTCATAAGAACACCCCATCGAATGGGAAGAGAGGGCCTTTAAACCCTTCTTCGTTCTTATGACCGGACGGCCAAGAGGAACGCCTTAATCAGGAACATGTAAATCTACAAAACAGTTATAGATCTATATCATATATCTCATATACAAATTTAGATCTAATCAAGGCATATTTTGCATACATCTCATGTATCAAATCATGCATGTTTTCAGATCTAAATTATCTCATAATAATCTAAAAAATTAGATTTAAATTGATCTAATCAAAATAAATTCTAATCTAGACAATTATGTAGAACTATTCTACAACTAGTCTAGACATGCATCAATCATATCTCATATGATATTTAAAATTAAATAATTTTTATTTGCTATTTATCAGATGTTATTATAACACTTATAATATCAGAAAATAGTAAATAAGAAGATCTAAAATATGATTTAATCAGATTAAATCAAAGACATGCAAAACTATTCTATAGAACTATTCTATTCTAGAACTAGTCATGCATATCTTCATGTTCTTAGATCCAAATCATTTAATTTTAATTTTTCTGATTTCAGATCTGATCACATCTCATGTGACATCTGAAATCACTTTATTTTCTAATTAAAATAAAATTAAAATCAGATCTAAACAATTTAGAACCATGGCTCTGATACCAGTTGAAGGGAAATCCTGATTTCCCGGTCCAGGTTCGTCCAGATCTGATCAGATCAAGAGATATATTTCAAAAATTTTTCTCTTGATCTCCAATCAGATCTTGATATGTTTCAGATCTGATTCTTATTATTTTAATAAATAAAATAAAATAAGATAAATTAAATCAAATTTAATTTACCTGATTTGGGTAATCCTATTACCCTGTAGATGATCCTGATTGCAGCGGAAGGTTCTGGATCTAGCCACGCAAGCGCCTGGCCTCTACCGGTATCCACTCGGGTTGGATCTGGAGATCCTCTTCTTCTCTATCACACCTCCAAAAATCAGATCTGGATCTGATCTGGAGGATCTTCAAAACTCTTTTGAAGATCTGCAGTCGTCCTTTTGCAGCAGCGCAGCCTTCTTGCTTTTGATCGCCTTTCCTTGATCTGAATCGCACCAACCAAAGTCCAAAACACCTTTTGGACGTGGAGAGCAAGGGGAGAAGAAGCTATGGCATGGAGGAGGAGGGGAGAGGCAGCCTTGGGGCGTGGGGTTTCTCAATTGAATTGCATTAGAATCTGAGTTGGGCGCAGGGTCTTATTTATAGACTAAGCGTGATCCAACTCCTCTTCCTCCCAACCAATCACAACCCTTTGTGAAATCAGATCTAAATCTGATTGGTGGGAATAGAGACCCCTGGATTCCTCCTTAGAGGGTGCCTAAGACCAGTCAAAGTTGGATTCTTAGTAAGAACTCTAATTGGAATCCAAAAAGGGAGGTGGAGTCCTTGTCCAACAAGGACTCCTAGGCGCCTCCTAACTTGGGCTCACGCCACCCTTGGCGTGCGCCCTTCTCCTTGCCAGGTTCTGGCAGGGGGACAGGCCCCCACCAGCTCTCCAATAGGTGCATGACATGTGGTCAAAAGTCAAAGTGTCAATGGTCAACGTTTGACCAGTCAAAGGTAGACTTTTGACCAAAGTCAAAGAACAAGAAATGGCAGGTGACCAAAAATGGCAGGTAATGTCTTACAAAATAAGACAACCTTCTCTAACTTGGACAACCTCCAGTCAGACCATATGAAGGCCTCTGATTGAGCACAAACTCCTTTGGCTCAGTCAGGACAACTTATTTGTGATAGTAAAAGAAGAACGTTAGGTTCAATCGAGTGCTAGCACGATTTCCTTGAACCTAATTGAATCTCATTCAGATCAATTGAACTAGATCAGTTCAATTGATGATCACCAGATTCAAACCCTTGTTTGTGTGACCCAGTTAGGTTCAGTTCTGTATGGTAATGGGATATGTCATGATCTCTATCATAGACATCATCGAAACTCCTTTCGATGGATCAGAACTCTTCTGATTCGAACAGCTAGAATGATCGATCATCTAAATCATTCTAATTGCTCCCAAAATCCACCAGTGACACCTAGCAGTATATGGTGGCAACCCATCAGAGCTGAATGCGAACCTCTTGGTGCAGCTACCTGTGTGATTAAGTTCTTCTATCTTGAGCCCCGATCAGATTAGGGTTAAGGTAAACTCGTCAAACCCTAGTCTCTGTCATATGATATAATCATTCGATTCGAGTCCAATGTGAAAATCTAAATAGAAACTCTTTCTATTATTTCACTCTGCCATGGCCATGGGCTTCAGGACTTGATTCTCATGATTATCATAGGGCTGCTCCTCTACCACCGAGGTAGATAGATCCCATCTTGATGCAATCCAGTTCCTACAATGAACATG
>QRFJ01007701.1:0-33836 GCA_006176705.1 Cocos nucifera
GATTCAGATAATATTGCAAGTTAATAATGAATTGTCCCCAAAAGGGAAATCAAGGAGAGTTCTGTGAGCTCATCATGGATCGAACCATATTCCAATAGGGTTCATTTCTCCATCTAAAATCCCATTTAGTTGAGTTGTTCCTGTGGAGTCCATTGAGAGGAACTATGCCATTTTATCTTGAGATAGTCTAGGAATTTCCGACTAAGGTATTCACCTCCTCGATCTGATCGAAGAACCTTAATGGGGTTTCCAGATATATTGTTTTTTCTACTTCTCAATGTCTGAATTCTTGTGAAACTTTTCAAAAGCTTCAAGACTTGTGTCTCATAAGATACAATACCATACCTTAGATAGACCCATCGGTAATGGCAATGAAGTAGACAAAATTGCCTCTAGCCGGCACATTCAAAATGGGCCGCCACACATCAGTATTGTACTAGGGCAAGGAAAGATCTTGTGGGCCCTTTTCCCCGTGCTCCAACAAAAGGGAGTTTGGTCATTTTGCCTTGGAGACAAGATCGTAAGTTGGATACTGACTCGAAAGTCATGGACTCAAATAGCCCATTTTTCTCACAATTTGTTGATCCTATTCTTCTGCTATATGACCTAATCTTAGGTTGCCATAGATAACCTGTCATTGGACTATCCGCTAGGTCGTTTTGCATTCACATTTGCTTATAGTTAGAACAGTACATCAATATGTAGCTTTGATAAAAGGATCATAATAAAAAACCATTTGCAATTTTATTTCTTTCATACTAAGAATTGTACAATGGTCCTTAAATGAAGGTAATTCACATAGCCTTCTTTGCTAAAAGCATTGAAATAAAAATCAAACTATGCCTCTACCTGCAAAGTATACATAATTAACAGTCTTTCAAGTAACGTGATATAGACAACGCAGATGGCCCTAAAGTCGAATGAGGATATCATCTTTCGATGGCTACTACAGGCAACTCTTGCCCGTATCGATTAGCGTGAGATCATGTTCTCCAGTCCCTCAGGCCATTTGCTATCCTCAAGACCCTGCATGGAACTGCACAGAGTTGCACATAGAACCAGAGTCAAGCAACCCAATGGAGTAGAATAAATTCGAATAAGGTTAGACTCACATAAAGTGAGTATACCTCCAGAGGACTTCTTTTCTTGTTCTTCAAGGTGTGTCAGGTAAGTAGGGCAGTTTCTGCTTCAATGGCCATCGCTGTTGCAATGGAAACACCTTTTCTTTAACATCTGACCTTTTTCTTTGGCTCTACTTCTTCTTCTTTGTTCCCTCATCCACTTCTACTTTCTTTCGCGCCAGACTTCTTTTGTCTTCTTCTATTAAGACTTTCTTTTGGGAGAAGTCCGATTCTATAGACAAGAGACGAGCATTAGCGAACCTTTCATAGAAAAGGCCTTTAGCATGGTAACCAGCATATTCATTAATTTGGCCAAAGGAATTTTGAATTTATGCAATGTTGGTAATTTCATATGAATTGCCAATATGCCATCAGTCAAGATTGCCAGAATAATATCTCATTCTGCAAGTCTAAGTCTAAACTTCACACCGAGCCTTCTCAAGCTCTTCCATGTACCTTAATCATTATTAGACAGTGATCTTGGACTGACTGTCCATCATGCCATCTTAGCCTTAAAAAGTCATTTCGTGACCTTGATTATTTTGACTTTGCGCGACTCTGCTTCACCAAACATCTCCTACAGGTAAGCCTAACATTTGAAGTGAGCAGTCCCGATATCTTTCATGTTGGTGCTGGCAAGCCTCATCAGGACATCGCAGCCCAACATTGATATCTGGCCCTTATTATCTTCGTCTATCCATTTTTCTAAGAATAGACGCTCTACGTGTCAAACGATGGACGTTGCTAGAATGGTAAGTGGTCCTGGTCCAAAACATGGGTTAACTCTTCTACAGAAATCCAAAATAATTTTCGTAAGTTCCTTGACCAATCTTGATATAATAGCGGTGTACCAGCGTCAGTTTGTGTGTGTCCATGGATACGATGCTTAATTAGGTTGTGACACAGACAGTTTTCCGTTGGTAGAGAGTCAAAGATTCAGTAGATTACTACTAATTATGACTTGACCAGATTGTATTTAGGAATTTCTATTTTTTAAAACAATATTAGATGCCTCCAACATATTTTCTCGGATCCTACACTCCCTCTGCTCAGAAGATGCCTCGAAAATCTTCGCAGATTAATGAATTTGCGAGTAAGGGGTGGCGGTCTCAACCAACTGATCTCACACGTCTTATCCTAACATAATTATTTGCATGGGTTAGCCAATGAATGAACAAACTCTTGTCACATACTCTCTCTAATCATGGTAGCCACCCTAAACTTGATCTCTAATTCATCGGAATCTCAACAATAATCTGGATATATGATCACTCCTAGTTAAGTCAGACCCACCATTTGCATAAACTTGCAGGTTCAATGAAGGTTTCTCTCACCTGTATCCGAATATTTGAGCCCCAACTCATCCTCCCAAGCCCATAGCATCCAATTATCTAACCTCACCGATATGGTTGCATTTTTTCGCGTGACTACAGCCGTGACACATTTGTTCCTAGCTGGAAGAAACCAAATCAAAACTCTGGGGGAAAGGGGTCCGCCCCAAAAACATCTACAATGGTGGAAGAACCTCAGACTTAATCTTTCTTAGGGATAACTGAATATCAGGGTTCTCATTAAACATAGATTATCATAGTCCATAAACAATTATGACTATACCATTAGTGGCATGGGTTAGCTCAGATTATTGACCACCTCAGATCAAACTTGTGTACAATCTAAATTGATGGCCAGGTAAGTGAGATCGGATGGAAGAAATATGCCATTAACTCATACAAGAATGCATTCATGTCCAAAGTAGCTTCCAATTAAAAATCAGATCGGTCGTATGTGCCAAACTTACCTTAGACACCAAAATTATTGAGTCAGAATCAATTTGGGGTTAGTCTTACATCTAGACTCTAACCCCTGAGCCCTAATTAGGTGTCTATGCTTTGATCGTGACTCTGATCTTAGACCAGACTTAATCGCTATTAGCGTTCAGTCAATTTAAGCATTATTAATCCCCTACTAAACCAACTCCTTCTTGATTCGCGTTTGATTCAATCGCTAGACCTAATTGAGCTACCCAAGCCCCAAACCCAATATTATGGAATATGCTCTTTAAGATCTAAAATTCTTAATTTGTAACTACAAATATCAATCTTAGATTTTATTAATAGCTTCATAAACGAAAATAGCACATAAAATTCCTAGTTCCAGATCATGGTTTTGCAGAAAGTAAGTTTAGGTTCTGATTTAAGGATGAACAACACAGCACCCCTACACGTCATAAGAACACCCCATCGAATGAAAAGAGAGGGCCTTTTTAAATCCTTCTTTGTTCTTATTGATCGGTACGGCCAAAAAGGAGTGCCTTAATTAGGAACATGCGAATACTACAAATAGTTTTAGATCTATATCATTATATCTTCATATACAAATTAGATCTAATTAAGGCATATTTTGCATACATCTCATGTATCGAATCATGCATGTTTTCATATCTAAATTTATCTCATAATAATCTAAAAAATAGATTTAAATTGATCTAATTAAAATAAATTCTAATCTAGATAATTATGTAGAACTATTCTACAACTAGTCTAGACATGCATCAATCATATCTCATATGATATTTAAAATTAAATAATTTTTATTTGCTATTTTTTAGATATTATTATAACTATTATAATATCAAAAAATAGTAAATAAATAGATCTAAAATATGATTTAATCAAATTAAATTGAAAACATGTAAGACTATTCTATAGAACTATTCTATTTTAGAACTAGTCATGCATATTTTCTAATTCTTAGATCCAAATTATTTAATTTTAATTTTTTCTGATTTCAGATCTGATCACATCTCATGTGACATCTAAAATCACTTATTTTTTAATTAAAATAAATTTAAAAATAGATCTAAACACCTTTACAACCTTGGCTCTGATACCAGTTGAAGGGAAATCCTGATTTTTCGGACCAGGTTTGTTCAGATCTGATCAGATCAAGAGATATATTTCAAAATTTTTTCTCTTTAATCTAGATCAAATCAAAGATATTTTAGATTTGATTATTATTATTTTAAAAATTAAAATAAAATTAGATAAATTAAATCAAATTTAATTTATCTTGAAGTGGGTAATCCTATTACCCATTGATGATCCTGTAAGCAGCGGAAGGTTCTACATCAAGCCACGAAAGTGCCTGGCCTCTACCAATATCCACTTGGGCTGGATCTAGAGATCCTCTTCTTCTCTATCATATCTCTAGAAATCAGATCTAGATCTAATCTGAAGGATCTTCAAAACTCCTTTTGAAGATCAGCAGTCATCCTTTGCAACAGCGCAACCTTCTAGCTTTCACTCACCTTTCTCTCATCTGGATCGCACTAACCAAGCTCCAAAACTCTTTTGGACATGGAGAGGAGAGGGAGAAGGTGGGTTTGGCATGGAGGAAGAGGGGAGAGGCAGCCTTGGGGTGTGGAGAATTGTGATTCAATCTTTGAGTTGGGCGCAGGGTCTTATTTATAGACTAAGCGTGATCCAACTCCTCTTCTTCCCAACCAATCACAACTCTTTGTAAAATTAGATCTAAATCTGATTAGTGGGAATAGAGTTCCCTGGATTTCTCCTTAGAGGGTGCTTAAGACCAGTCAAAGTGGTTCTTAGGAAGAACTCTAATTGGAATCCAAAAAGGAGATGGGAGTCCCTATCCAACAGGGGACTCCTGGGCGCCTCCAGCTTGGGCACACGCCAGGGTGGCGTGCGCCCTCTTCCTTGTCAGTTCTGGCAGCGGACAAGCCCCCACCAGCTCTCCAAATAGGGTGCATGACATGTGGATAGAAGTCAAAATGTCAAATGGTCAACATTTGACCAGTCAAAAGTAACTTTTTGACCAAAGTCAAAAAATGAGAAATGGCAAGTGACCAAAAATGGCAGGTAATATATCCTACGAAATAAGACAACCTTTTTTCTAACTTTGGACAACCTTTCCAGGTCAGACCATATGAAGGCCTCTTGATTGAGCACAAAACTTCCTTTGGCTCAGTCAGGACAACTTATTTATGATAGCAAAAAGAAGAACGTTAGGTTCAATCGGATGCTAGCCACGATTTACCTTGAACCTAATTGAATCTCAATTTAGATCAATTGAACTAGATCAATTCAATTGATAATCACCAGATTCAAACCCTTGTTTGTGTGACCCAGTTACGTTCAGTTCTGTATGGTAATGGGATATGTCATGATCTCTATCATTGATATTATCGAAACTCCTTTCGATGGATCAGAACTCTTCTGATTCAAACAGCTAGAATGATCGCATCATCTAAATCATTCTAATGCTCCAAAATCCACCAGTGACACCTTAGCAGTATTGGTGGCAAACCCATCAGAACTGAATGTGAACCTCTTGGTGCAGCTACTTGTGTGATTAAGTTCTTCTATCTTGAGCCTCGATCAGATTAGGGTTAAGATGAACTCGTCAAACCCTAGTCTCTATCATATGATGTAACCATTCGATTTCAAGTCCTTTGTTTTGAAATTAAAAATAGAAACTCTTTCTATTATTTCACTCTGGCCATGGCCATGGACTTCTGGAACTTGATTCTCATGATCATCATAGAGGGCTGCTCCTCTACCACTGAGGTAGATAGAGATTCCATCTTGATGCTATCCAGTTCCTACAATGAACATGCTATTAGCCAACATACACCTCAGGATTCCATATGGCTAGGAGACCGTAAGTAATGGTGTAGTCAAACTATAACACCCTCAAGGTGAACTACCGATGCACCTCAGGTCAAAGAACCAGACACACCATTGTAGCATCGAGTCAGTTATCGACGAAAAGGTAGACTTCCTAATGACTACTCGAGGTGGTCACGCTCAGTGCCCTCGTTCTCTAACGAGTACCTATACTCTCGCTCCGATGTCTCCACACCATAGACTCAAGACTTATCTACTAAAGAGAAGTAATTGTACACCAATCTTTCAGATCAATCACCATCCTCGTGATGATTCTATGGTCGGGAGCATTTTATGAGTTAACAATGATTATTCATGTCTTAAATTTTCAACTTTTGAAAATATGAATTATCATTACCATTAACTCAAAGGATGTATCACAGACACTAAATACACATATGTGATAGAAAATAACCCATTTTATTGATATTAGTCAAAATTATAATTTTGCCCCTAGAAGTGTATTACAAGTGTCAGCCAATTCTGGCTTCTAGGGCACATATATCTAACATGCAAAGTATATAGAGAGATGAAAGAAAAAACCACAACACAAACACACAAAGATTTATAGTAGTTTGGAGCAACCTGCTCCTACGTCCACTCTCCAAGCTTTTCTTGGAAATTTTACTATAATCTATCCTTGATTACAGTGTGTTTGATTTTTCAGGCTCATAAATAAATCTAGTTGATTTTCACAGGAGCACCAACCAAAATCTAACACTGTTAGTTTTTCGGATTCACTAATAACCTAGTTGGTTTTTCGGGATCACCAACCAAAATCTACAATATCCAATTTCAGACTTGGATGGGCCTAAATCCCAAGTTTTTTTTTCCCAAAAAAACTTATAAAAAAATAAGAAAATACAAGTAAAGTTTTAGCAAAATATAAAAAATAGAGTATAAACTCTTTTAAATCCTGAAGAACAAGCCGATAATGTGCTCGATTGAAGCTTGGCTTTTCGTCAAATTATGCTTGAGAGGATGTGGAAGATGTTGGAGAAGACTGCTTTGAAGGCTCGCTGAAATCTATGCACAACACTCCTCTCTTTTCTCTTTTCTTTGGATATTCAATGTTCCTCATAAAATCTGAAAGATTCTCTCTCTAAATCCCTTAATCTCTTTCTTTTCTTTTTTTCAATTGATTCTCTACCTTTAAATACCTTTAGAGAAGGTTGGAGTGAGAGTTCTTGGCCGTTGGAAGCTTTGAAATAGCCGTTGGGATCGAAAAATAGCCATTGAAAAACTATCCATTGAAGGCTATCCATGTAGATCAAGACCTCTCAATTTTTCATGAGACCTCTTGTCAGATTTCGAGACCTCTTAATTTTTCATGAGACATCTCATCAGAACCGTGAGACCACTCAAAAAATCTATGAGACCTCTCACTCTCAGAGCACAGAAACTAAGTTTCTATCTCCTGAGATCGAGACGTCTCGAGTTCAACCCAAGACCTCTCGAGACTATGCCAAAAAACTGTTTCATTGTGCCAGACCACTTGAGAGCTCTCAAAAAAAATCCGAGATATCTCAAAAAATCCTGACTTCATTTTTTTTCAATGTTTAACCATTCAAACTTGAGTTTCTTGGTCCTAAACTCTTTTAAACATAATTACTTCCTTCAATTTTAATTTCTCTTCTTTCAATCATACTTTCTTCATATCAAGTCATCCAAATATGTGTGAATTTGCTCTTTTAAGTATTTTGGCATGTCATCTTGAGAGGATTTATTCTTAAGATAAATTTTTTATTTTATATACTTGAAAATCTACATTCTTAAAATACATGATTAGATACATAATATACTCAATATTTTGAAATTATCAAAATCAATCTTAGGATCAACAATCTTCCTCTTTTTGATGATGACAAAATCTTGAGTATATGCACAATAAAAGTAAATAATGTATTTCTATGCATTTTGCTAAAAAATATCATGAAGTATAGATTAAACACATGAATGAGTACTTCATGAATGTTCTCAATTATTCTTTTAGTTCATTGCACATATTTTATATACTCATAAAAAAAATATTTCATTTCATATCAGTGAGTATTAAGTTTTTATTTCAAGCATCAATACAATTCAATGAGTTTCTTCAAGCATATACTCAATATTCCTCTCCCCCTTTTTGACAGCATCAAAAAACTCATGGGAAAGAAATAAGAAATAATCATCAAAATTAATAATATGATTGTATCAAAGTAAGATTTGCATTAAGTTTAGAAAATTAATTTATATGAGTCATCAAAATCAACATCAATGCATTAAATTAAGAGATGTATTAAATTCATGAAATCAATTTAAATGAATTATCTCTCTTTTAAAAATTTATCATTTGACTCAAAATAAGTTTCAAATATTTATTTTAATTTTAAAATTAGCTTGAATTTAAATATTATATGCTTTTCCTCCTTTTGAATGAATACGATCTTTATTCAGATTCTCAAATATGCACTTTTAAGTTTTAAGAGGAATAGACTTTTCAAAATATTTAAATATGAAATCAAGCATAATATATACTTTAATATTCTAACTTTTTTTCTCTTAAAAAATTTTGGTCAATTAGATTTGAAAAAGTTATGTATCAAAAATGTATCGAGCAAAATAAAATAAACAGTATCAAAGCATAAGATAATCACATTTTCAAATTCATTGCTTTGAGTAAAATATTATTTCAAAATAAATAATTCATAAGAATTTTGCAATGCACATGAGAAATTTAGGATCAAATTTGAATTTTCAAATAGGTTTCAAAATTTATTCCTTAGAGTAAGAATATATTTTCAAATTAGTCAAAATTTTTAATCAAATCAAATTAGAAAATATCTCTCCCCCTGTTTTTCATCTTATAGCAAGATTACTTTACTTTTCAACTTTCTCTCCCTCTATATTTCAAATCAAGCAAATTTAACATGAATTTAACCATTAAATTTAGATTTTTTAAATTTGAAAGATATTTTTAATTTCAAAGGTCTTTTTAATTAAATGAATATTTCTTCTTTAATATTTTCTCCTCCTTACTTTAACAAACAAAGTCATTTCTTTGAAAGATTTTCTTGATACTAATTAAACTAAGTTTTAGATCAAATCATGATTTTCTTAGTTCAATACCATTTAAAGATTAATTTACAAATTTAGCTTGATACCAATAATTTTAGTTTTGAATTAAATCAAGATGAATTGATTCAAATTAAATAGTTTAAGGATTTAGAATGATAAATCAATTTGAATTGATATCAGCAAATTAGTTAAGGCAAATCATAAAGAAAATTTTAGTCATTCTTCAAAAAGATCATTTTTTCTTTTTCATTAGAAATATCAAGCAATTAGATTTAGAAAAGGTATGTATTTTTGAATTTATTTCAAATGATATCATATCAAACATATAGCTGTGTAAAATCATATTTGAAACAAAGACATTCTTCTCTTTTTGCCAAAAAATAAATAAATCAGATACATGGCAATAGTAAGTTGTTTGATATCAAATAATTAAAACTGAAGTTCTCTATGAATATTTAGCAATTTAAAACATTCATATCCAATATAAGAATCTTTTAATTTAAATTCATTAATTATAAAATTGATATGGGGAGACTTAAAATATTATGCTGAATTTTCAAAATAAACCATTTCATCCATAGCATGATATATAGAGGAGAGCATATTAATCTTTAAAATCAAAGCATTCAAATTATTGCAAGCATCAAAATCAATCATACTTATCAAAAAACATGAAAGGAGTTATCATATGCATACATATTAACAAATCATTAAAGTTAATACATCAAACTTTTCAATTCATAGAGTATGATCATTTTAAGCAATGATAAATCATCAAAATCAATCAAACATACTTAATAATTATGCTAATTAATAATCAAAATATATTTAGCAAATAAAGATGGCATGGTGTGAGAATAGTTTAGATTTTACCAAATAGCACCATCTATCTATTTTCATTTCCAAGGCATCCATAAAAATTTTCTTCTTTTAGCTTCATTGGATCCTTGGTATACCTGCAAAATTACTTTCATAATTTTTGGTACCCAAGCCATTTCTCTTGGGTCCATTAGGAGTTAGTATTTAAGGTTTCTTTTGGAACCCAAATTTGTCTAACCAAAGTATGGACAATTCTTTTAAAATTATATTCAAAAATTTTATGGCTAGTTTTATTGCATTTAAAGCATTTAATTGACTGATTTTCAGTTGAAGCTTTTTCAAACATATTCTTAACAAATTTCTATTTTCTTAAGGGATTAAAGCCAATTCCTACCATATCAAAAATGGCCTTTTGATTATTTAAAATTGCTTGAAGCTTTTGAGACCCAATAGTAAATTTTTCGAGCATAGGCTTCAAGTTTTCAATCCCTTTTTTTAGTTTTTCATTTTCTTCTATAAGAGATTTTGTAGATTTTGATAATTTTTTATTTTCTTCAATCAAACATTTCTTTTTCCTCAATAATTTATTTTATTCAATCACACTCTTATTCTTTTCTTTCATGAAATCCTCTTTTTCAATTAAGAGTTTATTCTTATCTTTAACTAAATTTTTTTTGGATTTGAGAAGTTCTTTCTTTCCTTTAGCTAAAGCATTCTTTTCTCTTAAGATATTTTTTTCATTCAATAGATTACTCTTTTCATCATCCAAAAAAAGATTAGATCTTTTAAGCTCTTTATTTTTTAGTCTTAGTTTTTTGTATTCATCCATTAAATCATTAAAGACTTCAAATAATTCATCAAATATAAATTAAGAAGAATTTTCTGAATTTACCTCATCTTCATTGGTCATGAGGTAAAGATTTGTAGCATTTTCTTCCTCTTTCTCATTTTTCTTTTCCTTACTTAGCTTCCCCTTAATTGATGCATTCTTTTTCTTTTGTTTCTTCCTTTTCTTCCTCTTTTCATCCTTTTGAGCCATGAGGCATATGCTGGGGTGAGCTTCTTTTTCTTTTTAGGAGCTTGATTCTTCTATTTGATTTGCTCTCCCATAAATCATTTTCAATTTCTCCCATACTTGATTCGCTGAAATACATGAAGAAATTACATTAAATATACTTAAATCCAAAGAGCAATAAAGTATATTCATGGCTTTAGCATTTAGTTGGATTGTTTCTTTATCAACAATTAATGCATTGTGTGTGTCTGGGCCATTAATAATAATATTCCATAAGTTATAGTCATGTGCTTGTATGAATATTTTTATCCTAGCATTCTAAAAAGTATAATTTGAGCCATCAAATAGTGGGGGTCGATTAATAGAATGACTTTCATTAAATAGAGCTTCCATTTTGGATTGCCAAGATCTTTTGCTTTTTGACCGCTAGGTCAACAAGTAAATATTAGAGCATCTGCTCTGACACCAATTATTGCCCAGAGGTAGCAACCCAAGAGGGGGGGTGAATTGGATTCTTATAAAAGCTTTGGCCAAATTTAACTCTAAGTAATTATGTGCTTTGATTTTAATCTAAGTGGTGAGGATGAGATGTATATAATATGAGCAGCGAAATTAAGATAATAAAATCAAACTATGAAAGTAAATTAAGAATTATAAGCATGCAAAGTATATAAAGAGATAGAAGGAAAAAGTACAACATAAATACATAAAGATTTATAGTGGTTCGGAGCAACCCACTTCTACGTCCAGTTTCCAAGCTTCTCTTGAAAATTTTACTATAATCTATCCTTGATTACAGTGTATTTATTTTTTCAGGCTCACAAACAAACCTAGTTGGTTTTCACAGGAGCACCAACCAAAATCTAACACCGTTAGTTTTTCGGATTTACTAACAACCTAATTGATTTTTCGGGATCACCAATCAAAACCTATAATATCCAATTTCTAGCTTGGACAGCCCTAAATCTCAAGTTTCTTTCCTCCAAAGAAACTTGTAAAGAAATCAAAAAATACAAGTAAAGTTTCAGCACAATTTAAAAAATAGAATATAAGCTCTTTTAAATTCTAAAGAACAAGCCAATAATGTGCACGATTGATGCTTGACTTTTCTTCAAATTATGCTTAAGAGGATGTGAAAGATGTTGGAGAAGATTATTTTGAAGGCTTGCTGAAATCTATGCACCACACTCCTCTCTTTTTTCTCTTCTTTGGATATTCAATGTTCCTCACAAAATCTAAAAGATTCTCTCTCTAAATCCCTTAATCTTTTTCTTCTCTTTTTTTCAATTGATTCTCCATCTTTAAATACCTTTAGAGAAGGTTGGAGTGAGAGTTCTAAGCCATTGGAAGCTCTGAAATAGTCATGGGGTCGAAAAATAGCCATTAGAAAACTATCCCTTGAAGGCTATCCACGCAGATCGAGATCTCTCGATTTTTCATGAGACCTCTCGTCAGATTTTGAGACCTCTCGATTTTTTACAAGATGTCTCACCAAAATCATGAGACCTCTCGAGAAATCTGTGAGACCTCTCACTCTCAGAACATAAAAATTAAGTTTCTATCTCCTAAGATCGAGACATCTCGAGTTCAACTCGTGACCTCTCGAGACTGTGCCAGAAAATTATTTCATTATATGCCAGACCACTCGAGAGCTCTCGAAAAAAATTCGAAACATCTCAAAAAATCCTAACTTCATTTTTCTTCAATGTTTGACCTTCCAAACTTGAGTTTCTTGATCCCAAACTCTTTTAAATATAATTGCTTCCTTCAATTTTAATTTCTCTTCTTTCAATCATACTTTCTTCATACCAAGCCATCCAAATATGTGTGAATTTGCTCTTTTAAGTATTTTGACATGGCATCTTGAGAGAATTTATTCTTGAGATAAATTTTTTATTTTGGATACTTAAAAAATCTACATTCTTGAAATACATGATTAGATACATAATATACTCAATATTTTGGAATCATCAAAATCAATCTCAGGGTCAACATTTTTTAATTCAAATTAATGAGTATCAATATGTTTTCGAACATCAATTCATGAGCATTTTAAGAGTTAATTCATTGTGCATATACTCAACATTCCTCTCCCTCTTTTTGACAACATCGAAAAGCTTAAGAGAAGGATCAAGAGAAATCATCAAAATCAATGGTAGAATGTATCAAAATAAGAGATGTATCAAATTAAGAAAATCAATTCAAATGAATCATCTTTCTTTTTAATTTATACTAAGAATCAACTTAAAATGAATTTAAGGCATTTCTTTGGTCTTAGAATTAGCTTGAATTTAGAACTAAAAAATTCTCCCCTTTTTGAATGAATTTAGTTCTGTAATTCAGATTTTCAATCAAAAATAACAATTGCTTCGAACTCATAAAAGGAGTTTGATTTTCCAAACGATTCAAGTAGTAAAGTCAAGAATATCATTTTCCTCAAAATTTGTTTCTTTCCTTTTCTTAATAGAAATCCATCAATTAAATTTAGAAAAAGGCATGTATCATGAATGTATTGAGTAAAACAAAAATTTTGTATTATATTCAGATTTCCAAAGATGTTTTGAAAAGTTCTGCACAGTGTTTAGACCTTTAATTATGTTTCAAAGATTTGAAGTATGTTTCTATTAGAAAAAAATAATGGTACCTCACCTGTACCATATTGCAGAATCCCTAATCTTCTACTTGAACATGAGAAGATCTACGATAGATCCAATCTATGATGGCAGCAAATACTAGCACCAATCACTAGGTGCTATGATGGAGGTGCCTTCCTCCTAGGGCTTGAGGGAGGCACCCCTCCCTCTAGGGTTTCTTCTAGAAACCTTTGAACGACAACCCTTGAGAAAGGGAGAAAAAAGATGGAAAGAGAGAGGAGAGATTTTTTTGAGGGAGAAAAGATCTATATTTCACTTCTCTTGATGAAATCCTAATACAATCTATGTAATTATACATAGCCAATAGGCCCAATCAAAAATTTCTCTAGCTAACCCAATACATGAAAGCACTCACCGATCCCATGCACACCCATGTCTTACATGCTCTCATCCCTTGGATTTAATTCCAATCTATGTTGTGCAGGATCCTTGACATTGTTGAGGCTGAAGAAAGAATAGGGCGCACCTTCTTCCTCCGCACCTGGAGGCGCACCCTCTAGGGCACCTTGGCATGTGAAGAAATTAGAGAGAGGAAGAGATGTGGGAGAAAATGGCTCTATATTTCTCTCTTCTCTACTAGGGTTTACAATATACATGTATATATATATATATCTATACATGGACCAAAATCCTAACCCATAAAAAACTTTCTGGGGTAACCCAGTCTGAATGCACTCACTCAAATCCATGTACACCCATGGTCTGATCATGCACTCAATCCCATGGACTCAAATCTGGTCCAAACTCTGAGTAGCCCCTATGAGACCCAAACCAGTGTCTCATGACTGTGAAGTGCTGAACCTTGATCCTAAGATCAAAATCATGAAGAAAAAAATCTATTTTTCGAGTCAGATTTATTCAGATATGATTGGATTAGGAGGTATATTTCAAAAAATTTTTCTCTAAGATCCTAATTAGATTTGAGACTCCTCAGATCTAATCTTATAGATCTAATAATAAAAATAAAAAATTAATTTAATTTAATTATATCTTTATTTTGGGTAATCCAATTATCCTGTGATGATCTCGATATTTGTATGAGGTTCTGGATGTAGCCATGCAAGTGCCTGGCCTCTATCGATATCCACTCGGATAGAATCTGAAGATCTTCTTCTTTTCAATCAATACTCCAAAAATTAGATCTAGATCTGATCTTCAAGATCTTCAAAATAATTTTTGAAGAACAGTCGTTGTCTCTTGTAGCAGTGCTGCATTCTTCCTTTCTTGGCGCCTTTCATTTGCTTGGATCACACCTTCTTCATGCCCAAAGTCCCTTGGGTGTGGAGAGGAGGGAGAGGACTAGAGGGTGGTGTGGAGAAGGAGGGAGAGGGGCTATATGGCATGGTTTAAAGATAGAAGAATTGAATTCTAGGCACAGACAGGATTTATATAGACCCTACTGCACCATGCAGTGCCACATCGTCTAAGCCAATCATGGCCCTTTGTGCAATCAGATCTAAATCTGATTGGTGGGATGACATCATCTGATCTAATCAGATTAGAGACCTTCAAAACTCTCCTTAGGTGGCACCAAGATTGGGTCAAACAAGTCTTCTTGGTGCCACATAATTTAATCTCCTGAAGCAACTGAAGTCCCATCTATATGGGACTCCATCTTTTATCCTCATGGGGAGCACGCCTCCCTAGGCATATGCCCCCTTCCTATCTACTTTTTAGTAGGGGGATAAGTCCCCAGGTTCTCTCCAACGGGTGCATGACATATGGGCAAATGTCTAAGTATCCAGGGTCAACATTTGACCAATGTCCAAAAACAAGATTTAGTAGGTGATGGAAAATGGTAGATATTATCTCAAATTTATCTCATAAATTAAGACAATCCTTTTCTGACTTGGACAAGCTTCAGTCAGACTAAGTAAAGATTTCTAAGTGAGCCCAAACACATTTGGCTCAATTGAGATAAGCTTTAATGATTGTTAAAGGAGAACATTAGGCTCAATCGTGTGCTAGCATGATTTTCTTGAACCTAATTGAATCTTATTCAAATCAATTGAACTGGGTTAATCCAATTGATGATATCCAGATCTAAATCCTTATTTGTATGATCTAGTTAGATTTAGTTCCTTATGGTAATAGGATATGTTACGATCTCTATCATTGACATCATCAAAACACCTGCCGATGGATCAAAACTTTTTTGATTCAGACAACTAGTATGATCGATCATCCAAATCATTCTAATTGCTCCCAAAATCCACTAGTGACACCTAACAGCATATGGTGGCAACCCATCAGAACTAAAAGCAAATCTCTCGATGCAGTTATCTGTGTGATTAAGTTTCTCTATCTTGAGCCTCGACCAGATTAGGGTTAAGATGATCTCGTCAAACCCTAATTTCCATCATATGAATTAATCATTCGATTCAAGTCCAATGTGAAAATTCTAATAGAAACTCCTATTATTTCACTCTACCATAGCCATGGGCTTATGGACTTGATTCTCATGATCATCATAGGATTACTTTTCATCTACTGAGGTAGATAGATCTCCTATTGGTGCAATCTAGTTCCTATAATGAACATGTTATAGCCAACATATACCTCAGGATTCCGAATGGCTAGGAGACAAAGTTATGGTGTAGTCAAACACAACACCCTCAAGGTGAACTATCGATGCATCTTAGGTCAAAGAATTAGACACACTACTGCAGCTTCGAGCTAGTCATCGATGAGAAGGTAGACTTTCTCATGACTGCTCGAGGTGGTCACGCTTAGTGTCCTTGTTCTCTAACGAGTATCTATACTCTCACTCTGATGTCTCTACACTATAGACTCAAGATTCATCTATCCAAAAAAAAGTGATCATACACTAATCTTTCGGATCAATCACCATCCTCATGATGATCCTATGGTCGGAAGCATTTTATGAGTTAATAATGAAAATTCATGTCTTAAATTTTCAACTCTTAAAAATATGAACTATTATTACCATTAACTCAAGGGATGTATCACAGACACTTTCAAATACACACTATGATAGAAAATAATTCATTTTATTATTTATAGTTAAAATTATAATTTTGTCCTTAAAAGTGTATTGCAAGTGTCAGTCAATCTGGCTTCTAGGGCACACATATCTGACAAACTCCCACTTGACCTAAAGCCAATTGGCTATAAATCTATGTCCCATCTTTTCAAGATGGGCTTCGATTACTGCTGGCCCAACGGCTTTATAAGTGGGTCTGCCATATTATCTACGAAGTAGACTCTCTTCACTTCGACGTAATCTTTGTCAAGGTAATCGCGGATGAGGTGGTATCGCCGCTCAATATGCTTGAATTTTTGGTGAGACCTCGGCACCTTAGCAAGGGCTATGGTGCCATTATTGCCGTAGTATAGAGGAATTGCATTTGATGACATCACTTCGATCTCTACGGTGAACTTCTTATACCAAAATGCATTCTTCATAGCTTCTGACGTAGCAATGTACTTTGCTTCCATGGTGGATTCTGCTATCACTGTCTGCTTGGAACTCTTCCAACTAACAGCACCACTATTACACACAAACAGACTCTCAGATGTCGACTTTCGATCATCTATATTGGACATAAAATTTGAGTCTTTATATCCCTGGACTTGGAGTTCTCCATTACCAAAAATCAACATCATATCCTTAGTTCTTCTCAAATACTTAAGGATACATTTCATAGAAGTTCAGTGTTCTTCACTTGGATTCGATTGATATCTGCTCGTGACACTCACAGCATGGGCTATATCAGGTCATGTACATGACATATATGAGACTCCCTATTGCTGAAGCATAAGGGATCTTGCTCATGCGTTCAATCTCCTCAGATGTGTTGGGACACATTTTCTTGGAGAGATGAATGCCATGTTTGAAGGGTACCAATCCTCTCTTGGAGTTTTTCATGCTAAATCTCTTTAGCACTTCCTCAATATATATTTTCTATGAAAGACCTAGCATCCTATTCGGTCTATCTCTACAGACCTTAATTCCTAGAATAAAGGATGCTTCTCCTAGGTCTTTCATGAAGAATTCTTTAGATAATCACATTTTAACTATGGTCAACATGAAAATATCATTCCCAATAAGGAGGATATCATCCACGTACAGTATGAGAAAGATAATAGCGCTCCCACTAACCTTTTTGAAAATACATGGTTCCTCCTCATTCTTGATGAAACCAAATAATTTGATCACATAATTAAAATGAGTATTCCAGCTCCAAGATGCTTGCTTAAGTTCATATATGGACCTTTGTAGCTTGCATACTTTGTGATCAACATTACTGGATGTGAAACCTAGTGACTGTTCCATATAGATATCTTCCTTAAGGTATCCATTTAAGAATGCCATTTCACGTTCATTTGTCATATTTCATAATTGAAATAGGCTACAATAGCAAGCAATGTATAGATTGATTTTAGCATGGCTACTGGTGAAAAGGTATCCTGATAGTCAATTTCTTCGTGCTGACTATACCCATTTACCACTAATCTAGCTTTAAATATCTCCACATTTTCATCTGCACCAATCTTTCTCTTGTAGATCCATTTACACCCAATAGGTATTATTCCTTCTGATGGATCTACCAAGGTCCATACTTATTTGAGTGCATCGAGTTAATTTTTGACTTCATTGCCTCTAACCATTTCTCGGAGTCGATATCCGATATCGCCTCATCATAGATTTTGGAATAATCACCATGAACTCCATTACCTTTGAGAAATATTTTCTCTACTTTCTCTAAAATAGTACCTAAGTACCTCTCAAGGGAATGGAAAACCCTTTTCGATCTATGAGGTAGAGGAGGTAGTGATTGTATTGGCTTAACCTGATTTGGTTCCATAGGGTCCTTAGCTCGTCGCTCTTATGAGATTTTTTTCTTGAGCTTGATCTGCTTTCCAATGCCACCATCTTGAATAAACTATTTTTCAAGAAAGATGGCATGCTGACTCATAATCATATTATGATCTTTTGAAATATAGAAATAATATCCTAATGACTCTTTAGGATATCCTACGAATCGAGCTCTAAAGGACCTATAGTCTAACTTGTCCACTTGTTGTCTTTTGACATGAGCCGAACAACCCCAAATTCTGAGATGACTCAAACTTGGTTTCTTACCATGCCATATCTCATACGGTGTGGTAGGAATGATTTTAGAGGAAATCTTATTCAATAAATATATAGCAGTTAACAGACTATGTCCCCATAAAAAATCAGGAAGGTCTGTGAAGCTCTTCATAGATCAAACCATGTCTAATAGGATCCGATTCCTCCATTCTGAAATTCCATTGAGTTGAGGTGTTCCGGATGGAGTTCATTGAGAGACTATGCCATTTTACTTGAGATAGTCCAGAAATTTTTGACTAAGGTATTCATCTCCTCGATCTGATCGAAGAACCTTAATGAGTTTTTCAGTTTGCTTTTCAACTTCATGTCTGAATTCCTTAAATTTTTCAAAGGCTTCAGACTTGTGTCTCATTAGATACACATACCCATACCGAGATAAATCTTCAATAAAGGTTATGAAGTAGTCAAAATTATCTCTAGCCGACACATCAAATGGGTTGCACACATCAGTATGTACTAGGATAAGTAGTTCCATAGCCCTTTCCCTATGTCTTACAAAATGGAGCTTAGTCATTTTGCCATGAAGACATGATTCACAAATTGGATATGACTCAAAAGTCAATGAACTCAATAGCCCATTTTTTTCTAATTTGTTAATCTTATCTTCTGCTATATGACTTAACCTTAGGTGCCATAGATACCTATCATTTAGACTATCTCTGGGTCATTTTGATCTTATGGCATTCACATTTTGCTTGATATTAAAGATAGATATATCAATATGTAACTAGTAGAGATCGTTAATAAGAAAGCCACTTATAATTTTATTTCTTTCATAAAGAATATTACAATGGTCCTTAAGAAAACTAATTACATAGCCTTCTTATGCTAAACATGAAATAGAAATCAAATTTCTACTTGTAGTAGGAACATAATAACAATCCCTAAGTACTAAATCTAAACCAGATGGTAGTCGAAGAGGGTAGGTTCCCATGGCCACAGCAGCAACCCTTGCTCCATTTATGACGCATAGGATCATCTTACCATCCCTCAGCCTCCTGCTATCCTCAAGATCCTACATAAAAGTGCACAAATGAGCACTAGAACCAGAGTCAAGCAGCTAACTAGATGCAGAAGAAACTGTAAGATTAGATTCAATAATGAGCATACCTTCAGAAGGACCTATCTCCTTCTTATTCTTCAGGGTGACCAGGTATGTAGGGCAATTCCGCTTTCAGTGGCTATCAGTATTACCATGGAAATATTTTTCTTTGTCAGCGACTTTCTTCTTCAGCTCTGCCTTCTTTTTCTTTCCACCTTCCACCTTGTATTTTTTCACAGACTTTTTCTTCTTTCCAAAAAATTTTCTTCTAAAAGAAATCTGTTTCATAGCAAGTACTAAGCCTTTAGAACCTTTCATAGAAGCTTAGCTGTAATCAGCATATTCATAAGCTCGGCCAGAGTATTCTAAAGTTTATGCATATGGTAGTTCATGATGAACTGCCCATACACATCAATTAAGGATTGCAGAATTATATCATTCTGCAGATCCTGGTCTAACTTCACTCCGAGCTTCTCAAGCTCTTTCAAGTTCTTGATCATCATCAGACAATGATCTTGGACTAATTGTCCATCATGCATTTTAGCCTTAAATAGTCATTTAGTGATCTGATATTTGGCTGCGTGACTCTATTCACCAAACAACTCTTGCAGGTAAGCCAACATTTGGTGGGCAATCTTGATATCTTCATGTTGGCACTAAAGCTCATCAGACATCAAGCCCAACATGTAGTATCTGACCTTATTATCTTCATCCATCTATTTGTCAAGAGACACTCTCTGTTTAGTAGACGGACGAGCTGGTAAGGTAGAGGGATCCTGGTCCAATACATGAGTCAACTTTTTAGAACCCAAAATAATTTTGAAGTTTTAGAGCCAATCCTTATAATTAGATCCAGTCAGTCTATGGGTATCCAGGATATGGGCTAATGGGTTGGATGTAGATATTTCTCTTTCTCCTATAGACAGTCAAAGTTTTTAGTTAGATTTTATAATTAAGACTTGACCAATTTATTTAGAAGTTTGATTTTTAAATAAATTAGCTCTCACTATTTTTTTGAATCCTTACACTTTCTTTGTAGAGATGCAAAAATTTTCATGATTACTGATTTCTAGTGGGTGGTGCAGTCCCACCAACTGACTCATCACCTCACCTAACAATTATTAATGATCGGTTAGCCAATGAGTGAACAACTCTTGTCTAATGATTCTCTAATCATGGTGCACCCAGACTTGGTCTCTAATTCATGAATCTCACCATGCCCGAAATATTGATCCACTTCTTAGTTAAGTCAAACCCATCATTTGCATAGATTGAATTTCTATTTGGATCTCTCATCGTATCTAAAATATTGAACCCAATCCATCCTCCAACCCGTAGCATCCAATGCCTAATAGACATGGTTGCATCTTTTCGGTGCAACTAAACCACTATGACCAATCGAGAACAATCAATCCCGGAAAGGATCTGCACATCTACAATGGTGGAGGACTTTAGACTTAATCTTTCCTTCAAAAGATTTGATTTAGGTCTCTTGGAACTTGACTTAACATAGCTATAACAATTATGACTAACTTAGTGGCATAGATTAGCTCATATTGTTAGCCATCTTAGATCGAAACTGGGCCGACAAATATGGCCAGGTAAGTGAGATCGATGGAAGGGATATTCCATTAACTCGATAAGAATGCATTCGAGTCGAGTAGCTTTCAATTAAAAATCAATCGATCGTATCTGCCAAACTTACCTTAGACACTAAAATGTTGAGCCAGAATCAATCAAGTTAGCCTACAATCTAGACTCTAACCACTGAGCCTAATTAGATCTTAACTTGATCGATCACTCATGTGACTTGACCTTGATCCAAACTTAATCCTATTAGGTTGGTCAATTTAAGTACTTTGGATTTCACCTAACCAACTCTTGATTCGATGTGATCAACCGCTAGACCTAATTGAGCTACCCAAGCTCGAATCTAATTTTATGATTAAGTCTTAGATCTAAAAATTTTCAATTTTAGATCTAATATATTTCATAATCTTAATTCTTAATTAAGTTTAGGATTCATAAACAGAACATGTATATAAAATCCTAGGATTTTAGGATCTAGGGTTTTGCAGAAAATAAGTTTTGATTTCTGATTAAGGTCGAACGCGCAGCATCCCTACACACCATAAGAACACCCCATCGAATGAAAGGAGAGAGCCTTGAAATCCTATTTTATTCTTATGATCAGATGGCCAAGGACAATGTCTTAATCAAAAACATGATAAATCTACAAAACTAGTTAGATCTACATCATATATCACATATATAAAAATTAATCTAACTAAAAACATATTTTGCATACATCTCATGTATCATATCATGCATATTTTTAGATATAAATTATCTCATAAATATCTAAAAAATAAGATTTAAATTTGAAGATATCAAATTAAAATTTATTCAAGAAAATTTTATAGAACTATTTTACAACTAGTCTAAACATGCATCTATCATATCTCATGTGAATAAATTAAATAAATTTATTTTCTATTTTTTAAATTTAATTATAATATTTATAATATTAAAAAATAGTAAATAAATAGATCTAAAAATTATAATTAATAAAATTAAAATTATGATCATGCTAGACTACACATAGAATAATTCTATTCCTAGTCTAGTCATGCATCTCATACATCTTAGATTTAGATTATTTAATTTTTAATTTTTTAATTTTAGATCTAATAACATCTAATGTGACATCTAAAATTATCTAATTATTAAATCAAAAATAAATTAAAATTAGATCTAATGAATTATGGAACCTAGCTCTGATACCAGTTGAAGGAAAAAATTTATTTTTTGGGTTAGGTTCGTTCAGATCTAATTGGATCAAGAGGTATATTTCAAAAAAAAAAATTCTAAGATTCTAATTAGATCTAAGACTCCTCAAATCTAATCTTATTAATCTGATAATAAAAATAAAAATTAAATCTAATTTAATTATACCTTTATTTTGGATAATCCAATTATCCTATGATGATCCCAATATTTACCTGAGGTTCTGGAAGAAGCCATGTAAGTGCCTGGCCCCTATCAGTATCTACTCAGGAAGAATCTGAAGATCTTCTTCTTCTCAATGAATCCTCCAAAAATTAAATCTTGATCTGATCTTGAAGGTCTTCAAAATAGCTTTTGAAAAATAGCTGTTGTCTCTTGCAGCAGTGCTGCCTTCTTCCTTTCCTGGTGCCTTTCACTTGCTTGGATCGCACCTTCTTCATGCCCAAAATCCCTTGGACGTGGAGAGGAGAGAGAGGACTAGAAAGTGGCATGGAGAAGGAGGGAGAGGGGCTATGTGGCATGGGCTAAAAATAGAAGAATTGAATTCTAGGTGCAGACAGGATTTATATAGACCCTGCTGCGCCATGCAGTGCCACATCATCCTGACCAATCATGATCCTTTGTGCAATCATATCTAAATCTGATTGATAGGATGACATCATCTGATCCAATTATATTAGAGACTCTCAAAACTCTCCTTAGGTGGTGCCAAGATTGGGTCAAACAAGTCTTCTTGGTGCCACATAATTTAATCCCCTGAAGCAACTGGAGTCCCATCTGTATGGGACTCCATCTTTTATCCTCATGCGATGCACGCCTCCCTAGGCATGCACCCTCTTCCTATCTACTTTTTAATAGGGAGATAAGTTCTCAGGTTCTCTTCTATGGGTGCATGATATATGGGCAGATGTCTAAGTGTCCAGGGTCAATATTTGACCAATGTCTGAAGACAAGATTTAGTAGGTGATGGAAAATTATAGGTATTGTCTCAAATTTATCTCATAAATTAAGACAATCCTTTTCTGACATGGACAAGCTCTAGTCAGACTAAGTAAAGATTTTTGAGTGAGCCCAAATATATTTAGCTCAGTCGAGACAAGCTTTAATGATTGTTAAAGGAGAACATTAGGCTCAATCGTGTGCTAACACGATTTTCTTAAACCTAATTGAATCTTATTCAAATCAATTGAACTGGATTAATCCAATTGATGATATCCAGATCCAAACTCTTGTTTGTGTGACCCAGTTAGGTTTAGTTCCAAATGGTAATGGGATATGTCACGATCTCTATCATTGACATCATCGAAACACCTTCTGATGGATCAGAACTTTTCTGATTCAGACAACTAGTATGATCGATCATTCAAATCATTCTAATTGCTCCCAAAATCTACTAGTAACACCTAGCAACATATGGTGGCAACCCATCAGAACTAAAAGCAAACCTCTTGATGTAGTTACTTGTGTGATTAAGTTCCTCTATCTTGAGCCCCGATTGGATTAGGGTTAAGGTGATCTCATCAAACCCTAATTTTCATCATATGAATTAATCATTCGATTCAAGTCCAATGTGAAAATCCTAATATTATTTCACTCTGCCATGGCCATTAGCTTATGGACTTGATTCTCATGATCATTATAGGGCTACTCCTCATCTACCGAGATAGATAGATTCCCTATTGGTGTAATCCAATTCCTACAATGAACATGCTATAGCCAACATACACCTCAAGATTTCGAATGGCTAGAAGATCAAGTTAGGATGTAGTCAAACTACAACACCCTCAAGGTGAACTACCGATGCACCTTAAGTTAAAAAATCAGATACACTACTGTAGCTTCGAGCCAGTCATCGACGAGAAGATAGACTTCCTCATGACTGCTCGAGGTGGTCACACTCAGTGCCCTCATTCTCTAACGAGTACCTATACTCTCGCTCTGATGTCTCTACACCATAGACTCAAGACTCATCTATCCAAAAAAAGCGATCGTACATCAATCTTTCGGATCAATCACTATCCTCATGATGATTCTACAATCGAGAGCATTTTATGAGTTAATAATGAAAATTCATGTCTTAAATTTTTAACTCTTAAAAATATGAACTATCATTACCATTAACTCAAGGGATGTATCACAAACACTTTCAAATACACACTGTGATAGAAAATAACCCATTTTATTATTTATAGTTAAAATTATAATTTTGCCCTTAGAAGTATATTATAAGTGTCAACCAATCTGACTTCTAGGGCACACATTTCTAACAAACCAGTCCTAACCCTAGGACCATACCTATCCAAGTCTCCTGGAGCCAACACCCTGACTCCTCCAGTGGCCTCCCAAGATTTTGGAGCACCACTAATTCTAACAATCTTCATCTTGATTCCCCAAGTCTTGACAAATCCTACGTGAGCCATTTGCACCATCCTGCTGCCTCCAAAGCTGACACCGTCCCATCGAAGCCACCTCACCTCTTTAGCTGCAACACTAATCGATGTACCACAGCCCTTGAGACTCATGCTCCACCACACTCCTTAGCTTCAAACTGATGTCCTCCTGCTCTGACCCTATGGCTGCAACACCAATCTGTGCTTCACAGTGCACCCAGATAACTCACTATGCAAACTCTAATGCTTCTGCCAATCCTCTTCAGCTATTGTTCATCCTTGGAGACATCTGGGATGATCATCTCCATAGCTGAAGATAAGGCATGCTCCTTCATACCATCCTGAAATTGTAGGATTCCTTTTATTTGGTAGCTGCATCACTTTCTCTGGACTTTTCTAGAGAACCTACAGCATTTCTACATTAGCACATGCTGTACCATCTAACACGATTTTCTTAAAGCTATGCCTATCCATCTACATATGCTGCTCCACCTAAAATTGTACATCATCGGTGCTGGTGCTAGGATATCAATCCTCCTGCACTCCTCCACTTTGAACTCATGCCAAATTTTCTCTCTATCTATGAAGTCACCACTTCATAGCTCCACCTAATCTGAAGTCCATCTGATGTCGCAGAAGATCTGACTCTATCACTGAGTCACTCGAGGCCAACCATCCAATGCTACAATACTAGACTTGCTACTACACCTCGTACACCATCGCTGCTCCTACAGATCCTTCGCACTCTGTGGATCCCTCTAAAGCCATCTCGAACACCTCCATAATCTACGAGCACCTCCAAAATATACAGGAGCTCATTCAACTTCTCTGAATCCAGTGATTGAATCCTAGAAAATTTCATCCTAGCACTTCTCCTCTTCTACCCTTGCACCAACCATCATTTTAGTTTTGCCCGGAGGAACTACAGCTTAAACCCTACCCTGGGCTCAGACCCACCTATCTTATCCTGAGACTCCTAAGACTCCTTATCTCTCCCTAAGACCTACTCTCGATCTTCGTGAGATGCCTTTTGACACTCTCTATTGAGATACCTCTATCGGCTACTACACCACCGAGCCTCTCTCAACCTCGTGCCTCCAAGGAAAAACTACTATAGCACTCCAGTGCTCTCTGCCTCGCCTCGACACTACCTCTTCATAGGTATCCGGGTTCTCTCTTGCTATACACAAACCATCCTCCACTAAACTACGATTCTCCCTAGTGCTTCTGCAGAAGAAACCTGATCCAAGATACTCTCGGCTCCCTGAGACCCTCTGGCTCTCCCTAAGATCTGCTCTCGATCTTTCTAAGAAGCCCCTGATACTCTCTGCTAAGATATCTGATAAGTGGTAAAAATATACTAATAAAAGTATTAAATTATAAAATAAATTAAACTATTTTATTAAAAATTGATACTTTTATTGATCTTATATAGGAAAGAAGGCCATCAATATGAAGATCTTATTTTTCTAGTTCTGATGAAAAAAATTTTAGGCAAAACGGGCTTCAAACGAGCCCAGAATTGAATTTCAAAAAAAAAAAAAAATCGCCGATGCAACGCTGACGTCAGGATGACGTCAGCATTTTTCGTGGTGCACGATGGACCATCTGAAGGGTATTTTGAAAATTTCATAATAAGAGACGCGCTCTGATTGGTTGAAGAATGCGGTGGTGCACGCAACACCGAGCTTGCGCACGGTCCATAGAGGGCAATTTGGGAATTCTAGCTGATCCAACGGGCGGTTTTCACTGAAGCTTGATCGAACGGGCGAAAAGAAGGCGCTGATGGATGGCATCCGTAGCTCCCGATCGAGATCCAACGGCTGAGATTCATTCCGACATAAAACTAAAGATCTGAAGGCTTATTTCAACGCGATCGGACGGTCCAGATTTGATCCAACGGTTGATCCAACGGCTGATATTAAATCCGACTTGATCTGGGTTATTTTAAGGGGTTTTTGAGTGGTTTTTGGACCGTTTGATCAACATCTAATGGCCAGAATTACCCAGATCTTAATTTGAGTTATTTTGGGAGTCTTAAACCTAGTTTTTGATGGATTTTGGGGGAAAATCAAACTCTTTATCTATAAAAACCTATGGTTGTCGTGAGAAAAAAAATAGAGAGAGAGACAAGAGAGAGATGGGGAGAAACAGAGAGAGGGAGAAAGAGAGAGAGAAAGAGAGAGGAGAGAGATAAAAAAAAAAGTGATTTGTGAGAAAATCAAAAAGAATTTTTTGATTTTTCTTCGACGATCAAGACATCGATCAAGGAGCCTCTTCTTCTTCGCCAAGTTCTCCACATCAAGAGCAGCAGACAATCAATTTCAGCAATCAAACAGTCTAATTTTTCTATGCTTTTTATTTTATTTGCTATTTTTGAATTTGTTATCATGAACTAAATTTTATTTTACTAAGGCTAAGGTGTAGCCACTCTTTTGATGCAATATTCAGTATGACTTATTTTTAAATTTTATTCATGAGGAGTATATAAATCTGATCTTAATGCTTTTAGATTACTGGCCATCTTCTAATTGATCTGATGAACATAGATGTTACGGACCAAGTACATCTATGTTAATGCTTCTTGATTATATACCTTGTATTATGAATCAAATTAGAATTCATATGCATGCGGAAATTTTAGTGCGCTTTGGACGCAGCGTATTTTAATTAGAGGGTTTCACAAAACCTAATGCATTAATATTTATTTAAATTACACCTGGACCAAAGGATAATTAATAAATATTAATAGATTTGCTATGCCTGGACCAAAGGATAGTGAATAAATTAGGAGACTCCACCGTCACATGAAATAAAATTAATCTAAAAATCTGAATATTGTATTGACTGAGTTGGTGAACCGATTGCCTTAGTAATCCATTGCTCTTGAATTTAAAACCCTAATAATTTACACTCTCTCTATTTAATTAAAAACTTTTAATTATTTTTTTTATTTTTTTTTAATTTCTTATTCTCATAAATCGATCTTCTAAATAAAGCATAGGAAAGAGCTTTTCAGTACTTATTTTCCAATCCTCTAGGGACGATACTCTACTCATTCACTTTATTACTTGATCGACTGGTGCACTTGCCATAGCTATAAATTAGCACGCATCAAGTTTTTGGCACCATTGCCGGGGATTGTGTCTAAAATAATATTGAAATTTTGATCCTAGCTTTACTTTAGAAATTTATTTTTAATTTTTATTACTAAAAAAAAAAATTATGCATGACACGTACTGGACATAGTAACTTACTACCTTAGATCCATAAATTGAAAGAACCATTAGAAGACTACAATAAGAGAGAAACATGGCAGCTGAAGATCCTAACGACATCAATCTAGGAGTGGATATGGCGACTGAAGGACAGCATGAAGCTATTCGACTAGTACATCATTCATTAAATGATTACATCACACCATCTATAGCTGATGCAACTTCGAGCATCAGGAGACCGCCTGTACGAGCAAACAACTTCGAAATAAAGCCGACGATGATCCAGATGATTCAATCAACTATCCAATTCAGTGGACACATGCATGATGATCCGAATGCCCATATTTCTAATTTTCTTGAACTTTGCGATACTTTTAAAATTAATGGGGTGTCGGATGATGCTATTAGATTAAGGTTATTTCCTTTCTCTTTATGGGATAAAGCTAAAAATTGGCTTCATTCTCTTCCTACAGGTTCTATCATAACTTAGGATGTTCTAGCCCAAAAATTCTTAGCCAAGTACTTTCCACCTTCCAAAACTGCTAAGATGCACAACGATATCACTTCTTTTATGCAGATGGACATGGAGACGCTATATAAGGCTTGGGAGCATTTCAAGGAACTGCTGAGGAGATGTCCACATCATCAACTACCTATATGGCTTCAGGTACAAACTTTCTATAATGGTTTATCTCCTACTAATCGATTCTATGATTGATGCAGCAGCAGGAGGAACCATTAATCAAAAAATGGAGGAAGAAGCCTTCGATCTGATCGATGAGATGGCATCAAATAGCTATCAATGGCAGACAGAGCGCATGATGCCAAAAAGACTAGCAGCTGTGCAGGGAGTAGATTGCGTGCCAACTTTACTAGCTGAAATTGCAGCCCTTAGAGCCGAAGTCAACAACTTAAAGGGAACAGCTATGCATGTTCAGAGCATTACTTGTGACCTATGTGGAGGAGGACACGATACGAGCAATTGCCAGACAGGTAATCCTTTTGCTAAAACAACTGATATAGCTAATTATATTGGTAATTTTTTTCAAGCCGCAACAAAAACAATCCCTACTCCAACACATACAATCAAGGGTGGAGGCAGCACCCAAATTTCTCATGGAGCAATCAAAAATGCAGCACAACAGCCACCCCCGGGATTCCAAGTACCTGAAAAGAAGTCCAACATGGAAGAGCTGATGGTCAAATTTATGCAAAACCAAGAAGCAACTATAAAAAATTTGGAAGCCAAACTTAGGCATGACCAAACAGCAGCAATTCGAAACTTGGAGATGCAAATAGGTCAAATGGCTAAGATAATCTCCGAGAGACCTCAAGGATCCTTGCCAAGCAATACGGAGATAAATCCAAGGGAGCAAGTCAATGCTATCACCTTAAAAAGTGGTACAAAGTTAGAGGAGCTACATCAGAAGAAAGAGACTGAAGAGCCTAACTACAAATAAGGAACCATCAACTCAAATTCGTCAGTCATCAAAACAACCAGCAGATGGATGGTCTCCAGGTATACGGTTTGCTGATCCAAATGTGAAGCCCTACATGCCACCACTACCATTCCCAGAGAGACAAATACAGCATCCAGATAAGGAATTTTCTAACTTTTTTAAAATTTTAAAGAATTTACATATTAATATTCCTTTTGTAGATGCTATTACTCAAATGCCCAGGTATGCCAAGTTTCTCAAAGAAAATCTTAACAAATAAGAAAAAGCTGAAGGAGCATGAGAGAATAAATTTGAATGAAGAATGCTCAGCAATACTTCAAAATAAATTACCACAGAAGTTAAAAGATCTTCAGGGAGTTTTACTATCCCTTGCATTATTGGTGATTGTAGTTTTGATAAAGTTTTATGTGATTTAGGAGCAAGCATTAATCTCATGCCTTTTTCTATTTTAGAAAGCTGGGTCTAGGAGAACCAAAGCCTACCACTATTACTCTTCAATTAGCCGATAGAGTAAAAATACTCTAAAGTTTAGTACGTCAATGATAGTTACCCATACATCTCACCTATATGTCATACCAGTATCTCATACTCCTATTAAGAGAAGAACAATCCATAACATCATCACCTATGCTCATAATGCTTCATCCTAATTAACAGACCTATCATTGTCGTGAATAAACTTAAGGACTAATTGAAAATTCTCTCTTTACGAAGCAAAATCCTAAGAACTTCATCACAATAATGATCATTAGAGAGAAACTTTATGATGTAAAATATCAAAAATATATTATTTATTAATAAATAATATAAATATAATGTAGTTCGATCATCATTTTATATTGATGATTGGCTTGGGACATATTCCAACCACGTTGCGCCTCCAACCGATGGTGTCTCGAAATCCTATGTGGCATGCAGCAGAGCGGTCAGTCGGCATTCCATGGAATCAATAGCCGATTAGTTTCTAGTGATAGGAGACAGAGCCAAAGGGAGAAAAGCTTGTGGAAGTTCTAGGAGGAGGAAAAAAGAATCTGAGTTGGAGTATTTTTATTTTTTTGATTTCTCATATGTTGTTCTTTTAGATGAGCTTCGGCAAGGTGGTTAAAAGAATATGCAAAACGGCTATGTATTGTTGCATGTCAGAGAGAGATCACTCAAACACAGACAGCAACTAAACTAAGAAACACATTCAGTCTGGTGAAGGCTAGAAAAAGTAGTTAGTTATTTAGGCTGTAACTGATTGAACCCTTAAGATATAAGATGGATATCATGAAAGCATTTAGTTAGACTTGACTATATAGTGCACAAGATCAAGCATAAGCACTGGGACTACAGTACACTTCTTAGAGGCACAGGTTGAAGAGCTGATTTTACACAATCAGGAGATATTGATGGCATCATTATACTATGACAAGTGCACAGAATCGTATCAATAATAAAGTTAATAAGTAAGTATCGTCCCTAGAGATTGGAGAATAAGTACTGAAAAGCCTTTTCTATGCTTATTTAGAAGATCGATTTAGAGAATAAAAAAATTAAAGAAAATAAAAAAAAATAATTAAAAGTTTTAATTAAATAGAGAGAGTGTAAATATTAGTTTAAATCAAGAGCAAGGATTACTAAGCAATAGGTCACCAACTCATTCAACAATATTCAATTTTTAGATTAATTTTATCAGACAGTGGAGCTCCTAATTTATTCACTACCCTTTGAGTCCATGCCAATAGCAAATTATTAATATTATAATATCCTTGTTCCAGGAAATTTAAAGTAAAAGTAATGCAATTAGTTTTGGAAACCCTCTAATAAAATACCTGATCCAAACCTCTAAATTCCTGCATGCCATAATCTAATTGATCATAATACAAGGTATAAACAAGAAGCATAACATAATACGTCCTAAATCTATGTCATCAGGATCAATTAGAAGGCAGGCCAGTAATCTAAAAAGCATAAATTAATTATATACTCCTCATTAATAAAATAAAAATAAGCTACTGAATATGCATCAAAAGGCACACCTGTATAGCCTTGTAAATAAAATTATAGTCATGATAACAAATTTCAAAAACAAGCAAAATAAAATAAAAAGCCATAGAGAAATTAGACTGTTGATTGTTGAAAATATCTCTCCTTGATGTGAGACTGGCGAGAAGAAGGGCTCCTTGATCAATGTCTTGATCATCGAAGAAAAATCAAAAACCCTCTTATTTCCATAAATCACTTTTTTTATCTCTCCCTCTCTCCTTGCCTCTCTCTCTCTCATTTCTCTCCGTTCTCATCTCTTTGTCTCTCTCTAATCTTTATTTTTACGACAACCATTAGTTTTTATAGATAAAGAATTTGATTCCTCCAAATCCATCAAAAATTACGTTAGACTCCCAAAATAACTTAATTAGGATTTAGGTAATTTCTCCGCAGATTATCTATTGATCAAGATGGTCCAAAAATCATCAAAAACCCCTAAAATAACCCAGATCAAGCAGAATCAATATCAGCCTTGGATCAAACCGTTGGATCAAATCGGTCCATCCTATCGCGTTGAAATAAGCTTCAGATCTTTAGTTACAGTCAGAATGAACTCGACGGTGGATCCATCGAAAGCTATGGATGCCGCCATCAGCACCTTTCGCCCGTTCGATCAAGCTTCAGTGAACCGCCGTTGGATCAGCCAGAATTCCCAAATGCCCTTCTGGACCGTGCGCGAAGCCCGTGCGTGCACCACCCGTTCTTCAAACCAATCAGAGCAGCCTCTTTTGTGAAATTTCCAATAATACCCTTCAAAGATGTCCCATCGTGCGCCCAAAAAAATGCTGACGTCATGCCTTGAGCAGCGGCATGGCCATTATTTTTTTTTTTTGAAAATTCAATTCGCTCGTATGAAGCTTTGCTTGAAAGTTTTATCAAACCAAAAAAATAAATCTTCAACAATTGCCTTCTGCCGCATAAGATTAATAAAGTATCTATTTTAATAAAATAGATATTATTTTATAAATTAATACTTTATTAGTATATTTACCACTTATCACACCCTCCAACTTAGTCATGCAATCCCTAGCAATTGTTATAAATATCATATTCAATAAGATTTCATCACAAAGATAAAATATAGATTAAAAATCAAAAAAAATTTAGAAAATACTGCTAACTAGCATAAGCTTTCAGAAGTAATTTTTCAGTCAAACAATTAATAGAAACGTTCTTAGTAGTATTATCAAAAAGTTCGTTATAAGCACTGTATTCTGAGACTAACTTTAGCATTCATATTAAATTAAATAGAACAAAATATTCCTCTATCTTATCACCTAATCTTGTCAATTTTCTACAAACATTCTCAATTTATACTCATCCAAATTAAGGAATTTCACACTGCCTTTCTTTTTCTTTCTTTTCCTTTTTTTCTTTTTTTTTTACGTGTGCTAGCACCTGCGTTTTCTTCACCGTTTACCTAAATTTCACACTTACCAGTGCAGAGACCCAGTTACTAGCTTTAGACCACCAATATACTCTATCTTTCACTTTATTTAAAGCAGATAGCTCTTCCTAATTCAAGTTCTTTGATAAATTATATTAAAACTAATTTCCATGACACATTGAATCTTCATGCCTTAAATCAATACCTACCTTTGCCTGTTAGTGGCATGTGCAATAAAAAAGTCAATAATCTTAATGACCAAGTGCTTGCTAAATTGACCAAAATAATCTTACTTCTTTAACTCTTTACATTCATTAGCAAATAAATCTTATATCTTTTATCACTATCCATATCTTGCTTCAAATTTTCTTCTTAAACATGAATTTTTTTTATAATTATTTTCATATATTGTCTAAAGGAGAAAGAAAAAATAAAATATTGTAAGTAAAGACAGAAGAATACACTTATTTATTCCAGTCTGGTTCTTTAGAGCTTGAAATTTTCTTGATCTCATATTTTTTGCAAAATGAAAAACACACACCAGACAGAAAAAGCAAACAACAAAATAACTAAAATAAAAAGGGAAAAAAAAAAATGACAAAACTAAAAAAAAAAAAAACAACTATCTAGTATTCTATTTATAGTCTCAGCTTGACTTTCTTTAATCTAAAGTAGATCAATCCTTTGCCACTTCAATTGAATAACTTCATGTTTGATCGCAGTCTTCTTCAATTTGACAATTGCTCGCTTTATATCTCAACCTATTTCTACAGAATTTCCATATAATGGATTGTCAAAATGTCAATAAAAATTAAGTTATATCATCAGAGTTTATATCTTAAAAAAATATTAAAAAACTTGTTCGTCTTGGACTCTTATAAGAATAATTTCTTATTAACATCTATTAAAGCTCCTCCAGTACTTAAAAAAGTCCCCTAAAATAAGGGTTACATCATAATCTTCTTCCTATATCAAGAACAATAAAATCACAAAAAAATAAACTTGCTTACCTTTACCAAGACATCCTCCACATACCTCTTGAGATGTTAATGAT
>QRFJ01007703.1:0-42838 GCA_006176705.1 Cocos nucifera
ACTTTAAATATTTCCAATTATGATATATGCCGTGCCTTAGTTGATAATGAAAGTTCTACCAATGTCTTATTTTATGATGCTTTCTCTAAAATATCCATACCTGATAGCTGCATATGACCAATAAGCTCTCTATTGGTGGGGTTCACTGGTGATGCTACATTGATTGAAGGAATAATCACTTTACCAATTATAGCAGGTCGATATCTAGAGCAATCCAAAGCTCAGATCAATTTTTTGGTGGTAAAGGCTTCCTCTACTTACAATGCAATTCTCGATCGATCTGGGTTGAATGTACTTTGAGTTGTGGTATTAACATACTATTTAAAGATGAAGTTTCCAATAGAGCATGGACTTGGAGAAGTTAGGAAAGATCAAGCTCTAGCACGTCATTATTACACAATTATCCTGCAAAAAGAAAAGCAGCCAGAACATTATCTAGTGGATGGACTTGATGCTCGTGATGACCTGACTGAAGAATAGGGAGAACCAATTGATGACCTAGTTGCAGTATCCTTAAATGAAGGAAATGAAGACCACATAATCCGATTGGTTCACATTTGAAAGTAGAGATTAAAAGGCATCTCATCACCTTTCTATGAAGGAATGCTGATGTCTTTACCTAGTTTCTTGCAGACATGCTTGGGATAGATGCTGAGGAATGGAGCAATGCCTGGGTGTAGACTATAAACATCAATCTATGAAGCAAAAGAAGTGAAGCTTTGCATGCAAATGATAGAAGGTGATCATGGATGAGGTGGACAAGCTCCTCAAGACCCAGTTCATGTGAAAGGTATCCTATCTAGATTGGATTGCAAATATAGTCCTCATCAAGAAGGTGAATAGCAACTGGAGGATACGCATAAACTTTACCAATTTAAACAAGGCTTGTTCGAAAGATAGCTATCCTCTACCTAAAATCAACTAGCTAGCGGATACAACCTCGGGCCATGAGCTTCTCACCTTCATGGATGCCTTCTTGGGTTATATTATAACCAAATTTTGATGGTACCTGAGGATGAGGAGAAAATTACTTTTATTATTAATCATAGTTTTTATTATTATAGGATTATGCCTTTTGGATTTAAAAATATAGGTGCAACCTACTAGCACCTAATGAATAAGATCCTCAAGAAATAGATCGGCCACAATATGAAGGTTTACATGGATGACATGCTTGTCAAAAGTCAATCTTTATGAAATCACATTACTGACCTGCAAGAGACATTTAACACACTCTAAAAGTACAAAATGAAGCTAAACCTAGCCAATTATGTGAAGGGAAATCCTGATTTCTCGATCTAGGTTCGTTCAGATCTGATCAGATCAAGAGATATATTTCAAAATTTTTTTCTCTTTGATCTATATCAGATTTGAAATATTTTAGATCTGATTCTTATTATTTTAATAAATAAAATAAAGTAAGGATAAATTAAATTAAATTTAATTTACCTAATTTGGGTAATCCTATTACCCTGTTGATGATCCTGATATGCAGCGGAAGATTTTGGATCTAGCCATGCAAGCACCTGGCCTCTACCGGTATCCACTCAGGCTAGATCTGGAGATCCTCTTCTTCTCTATCATGCCTCCAAAAATTAAATCTGGATCTGATCTGGAGGATCTTCAAAACTACTTTTGAAGATCAGCAGTCGTTTTTTGCAGCAGCGCAGCCTTCTTGCTTTTGATCGCCTTTCTTTGATCTGGAATCGCACCAACCAAGCTCCAAAACTATTTTGGACGTGGAGGAGCAAGGGGAGAAGAGACTTTGGCATGGAGGAAGGAGGGGAGAGGCAGCCTTGGGGCGTGGGGAATTCTATTGAATTACTCTTTGAGTTGGGCGCAGGGTCTTATTTATAGACTAACTTGTGATCCAACTCCTCTTCTTCCCAACCAATCACAACCCTTTGTGAAATCAGATCTAAATCTGATTGGTTGGAATAGAGTCCCCTGGATTCCTCCTTAGAGGGCGCCTAAGACCAGTCAAACTTGGATTCTTAGTAGAACTCTAATTGGAATCCAAAAGGGAGGTGGAGTCCTTGTCCAACAAGGACTCCTAGGCGCCTCCAACTTGGGCACACGCCTAGGGTGGCGTGCGCCCTTCTCCTTGCCAGGTTCTGGCAGGGGGACAGGCCCCCACCAGCTCTCCAATAGGTGCATGACATGTGGTCAAAAGTCAAAGTGTCAATGGTCAACATTTGACCAGTCAAAGGTAGACTTTTGACCAAAGTCAAAGAACAAGAAATGGCAGGTGACCAAAAATGGCAGGTAATGTCTTACAAAATAAGACAACCTTTTCTGACTTGGACAACCTCCAGTCAGACCATATGAAGGCCTCTGATTGAGCACAAACTCCTTTGGCTCAGTCAGGACAACTTATTTATGATAGTAAAAGAAGAACGTTAGGTTCAATCGAGTGCTAGCACGATTTCCTTGAACCTAATTGAATCTCATTCAGATCAATTGAACTAGATCAGTTCAATTGATGATCACCAGATTCAAACCCTTGTTTGTGTGACCCAGTTAGGTTCAGTTCTGTATGGTAATGGGATATGTCATGATCTCTATCATCGACATCATCGAAACTCCTTTCGATGGATCAGAACTCTTCTGATTCGAACAGCTAGAATGATCGATCATCTAAATCATTCTAATTGCTCCCAAAATCCACCAGTGACACCTAGCAGTATATGGTGGCAACCCATCAGAGCTGAATGCGAACCTCTTGGTGCAGCTACCTGTGTGATTAAGTTCTTCTATCTTGAGCCCCGATCAGATTAGGGTTAAGGTGAACTCGTCAAACCCTAGTCTCTGTCATATGATGTAATCATTCGATTCGAGTCCAATGTGAAAATCTAAATAGAAACTCTTTCTATTATTTCACTCTGCCATGGCCATGGGCTTCTGGACTTGATTCTCATGATCATCATAGGGCTGCTCCTCTACCACCGAGGTAGATAGATTCCATCTTGATGCAATCCAGTTCCTACAATGAACATGCTATAGCCAACATACACCTCAGGGTTCCATATGGCTAGGAGACCGAGTAATTGTGTAGTCAAACTATAACACCCTCAAGGTGAACTGCCGATGCATCTCAGGTCAAAGAACCAGACACACTACTGCAGCATCGAGTCAGTCATTGACGAGAAGGTAGACTCCCTAATGACTACTCGAGGTGGTCACGCTCAGTGCCCTCGTTCTCTAACGAGTACCTGTACTCTCGCTCCGGTGTCTCCACACCGTAGACTCAAGACTCATCTACTAAAGAGAAGCGATTGTACACCAACCTTCCGGATCAATCACCATCCTCGTGATGATCCTATGGTCGGGAGCATTTTATGAGTTAATAATGATTATTCATGTCTTAAATTTTCAACTCTTGAAAATATGAATTATCATTACCATTAACTCAAAGGATGTATCACAGACACTAAATACACATATGTGATAGAAAATAACCCATTTTATTGATTATAGTCAAAATTATAATTTTGCCCCTAGAAGTGTATTACAAGTGTCAGCCAATTCTGGCTTCTAGGGCACATATATCTAACAATCTCCCACTTGTCCTAAAGCCAATTGGCTACAAGTCTAAGTCCCATCTTCTCAAGGTGGGCTTCGATCTTCTGCTGGCCCAACGGCTTTGTAAGTGGGTCTGCCACATTATCTGTGGAGTTGACTCTCTTGACCTCAACGTAACCTTTCTCGAAGGTAATCGCGGATGAGGTGGTATCGCCGCTCAATGTGCTTGGATTTCTGGTGAGACCTCGGCTCCTTAGCAAGGGCTATGGCGCCATTGTTGTCGCAGTATAGAGGAATGGCATCTGATGGCATTACTCCGAATTTCTGCAGCAAACTTCTTGTACCAGAATGCTTCCTTCGCAGCCTCTGATGCAGCGATATATTCTGCTTCCATGGTGGAATCTGCTATCACAGTTTGCTTGGAACTCTTCCAGCTGACAGCTCCACCATTGCACACAAACAGACTTCCAGATGTCGACTTTCGATCATCTATATCAGACATGAAATCCGAGTCTGTGTATCCCTGGACTTGGAGTTCTCCATTACCAAAGACCAACATCATATCCTTAGTTCTTCTCAAGTACTTAAGGATACATTTCACAGAAGTCCAGTGTTCTTCACCTGGATTTGACTGATATCTGCTTGTGACACTCACAGCATGGGCTATATCAGGTCGTGTACATAGCATGGCATACATGAGGCTCCCTATTGCAGAAGCATAAGGGATCTTGCTCATGCGTTCTATTTCCTCAGGTGTGCTGGGGCACATCTTCTTGGAAAGATGAATACCATGTCTGAAGGGTATTAATCCCCTCTTAGAGTTTTCCATACTAAACCTCTTTAGTACTTTCCTCTATGTACATCTTCTGTGAAAGTCCTAGCATCCTATTCGGTCTATCCCTATAGACCTTAATTCCTAGAATAAAGGATGCTTCACCTAGGTCTTTCATGGAGAATTCCTTGGACAACCACATTTTGACTGATGTCAACATGGGAATATCATTCCCAATAAGGAGGATGTCATCCACGTACAATACGAGGAAGACAACAGCGCTCCCACTGACCCTTTTTGAAAACACATGGTTCCTCTTCATTTTTGATGAAACCAAACTTTTTGATCACATCATTGAAATGAGTGTTCCAGCTCCGAGATGCTTGCTTAAGTCCATATATGGACCTTTGCAGCTTGCAAACCTTGTGATCAGTATCACTGGATGTGAAACCTAGCGGCTGTTCCATATAGATATCTTCCTCAAGATATCCATTTAAGAATGCCGTTTTCACGTCCATTTGCCATATTTCATAATCGAAATAGGCTGCAATGGCAAGCAATGTGCGGATGGATTTTAGCATAGCCACTGGGAAAAAGGTATCCTGATAGTCAATGCCTTCGCGTTGACTATAACCTTTTGCCACTAGTCTAGCCTTGAATGTCTCCACATTCCCATCTGCACCAATCTTTCTCTTGAAGATCCATTTACACCCAATAGGTACTATACCTTCTGGTGGATCTACCAAGGTCCAGACTTGGTTTGAGTGCATCGAGTCAATTTCTGACTGCATTGCCTCTAGCCATTTCTCGGAGTCGATATCTGATATCGCCTCGTTGTAGGTTTTGGGATCATCACCATGAGCACCATTACCTACGAGGAACATTTCCTCTACTTCCTCTGAAATAATACCTAAGTATCTTTCAGGGGGATGGGAAAACTCTTTCCGATCTACGAGGTGGAGGAGGTAGTGTTCTTATTGGCTCAACCTGATTTGGTTCCAATTGGTCCTTAGCTCGTTGTACTTGTGAGACTTTCTCATCAAGCTTAATCTGCTTTTCAATGCCGCTATCTTGAATAAACTATTTTTCAAGAAAGATGGCATGTCGACTCACAATCACATTGTGGTCTTCTGGAATGTAGAAATAGTATCCTAATGACTCTTTAGGATATCCTATGAATCGAGCTCTAAAGGACCTAAACTCTAACTTGTCCGCTTGTTGTCTTTTGACATGAGCCGGACAACCCCAAATTCTGAGATGACTCAGACTTGGTTTCTTACCGTGCCATATCTCATACGGTGTGGTAGGAACGGTTTTAGAGGGAACCCTATTCAGTAGATAAATTGAAGTTAACAATGAGTGTCCCCAAAGAAAATCAGGGAGGTCTGTGAAGCTCATCATGGATCGAACCATATCCAATAGAGTCCGATTTCTCCATTCTGAAACCCCGTTGAGTTGAGGTGTTCCTGGTGGAGTCCATTGAGAGACTATGCCATTTTTCCTTGAGATAGTCTAGGAATTCCCGGCTAAGGTATTCACCTCCTCGATCTGATCGAAGAACCTTAATGGGTTTTCCAGTTTGTTTTTCTACTTCATGTCTGAATTCTTTGAACTTTTCAAAAGCTTCAGACTTGTGTCTCATAAGATACACATACCCATACCTAGACAGATCATCGGTAAAGGTAATGAAGTAGACAAAATTGCCTCTAGCCGGCACATCAAATGGGCCGCACACATCAGTATGTACTAGGGCAAGGAGATCTGTGGCCCTCTCCCCATGTCCAACAAAAGGGAGTTTAGTCATTTTGCCTTGAAGACAAGATTCACAAGTTGGATATGACTCGGAAAGTCAATGGACTCAATAGCCCATTTTTCTCCAATTTGTTGATCCTATCTTCTGCTATATGACCTAATCTCAGGTGCCATAGATATCTATCGTTTGGACTATCCCTAGGTCATTTGGCATTCACGTTTTGCTCGATAGTTAGAACAGGTACATCAATATGTAGCTGATAAAGACCATTAATAAGGAAACCATTTGCAATTTTATTTCTTTCATAAAGAATGTTACAATGGTCCTTAAAGAAGGTAATCACATAGCCTTCTTGTGCTAAGCATGAAACAGAAATCAAATTCCTGCTAGCTGCAGGCACATAATAACAGTCTTTCAAAACTAAGTCTAAACCAGATGGTAATCGAAGAGGGTATGTTCCCACGGCTACTGCAGCAACTCTTGCTCCATTACCGATGCGTAGGATCATGTCTCCATCCCTCAGCCTCCTGCTATCCTCAAGACCCTGCATGGAAGTGCACAGATGAGCACTAGAACCAGAGTCAAGCACCCAACTGGATGCAGAAGAAACCGTAAGGTTAGACTCAATAACGAGCATACCTCCAGAAGGACCTTCCTTCTTGTTCTTCAGGGTGGCCAGGTAAGTAGGGCAGTTCCGCTTCCAATGGCCGTCGCTGTTGCAATGGAAACACTTTCCTTTGACATCGGCCTTTTTCTTCGGCTCTGCCTTCTTCTTCTTTGATCCTTCCACCTTTTGCTTTTTCACAGACTTCTTTTTCTTTCCATAAGACTTTCTTTTGGAAGAAGTCCGTTCCATAGCAAGAACTGAGCCTTTAGAACCTTTCATAGAAAGCTCAGCGGTAACCAGCATATTCATTAATTCGGCCAAGGAATTTTGAAGTTTATGCATGTGGTAATTCATGATGAATTGCCCATATGCATCAGTCAAGGATTGCAGAATAATATCGTTCTGCAGGTCCAAGTCTAACTTCACACCGAGCTTCTCAAGCTCTTCCATGTCCTTGATCATTGTCAGACAGTGATCTTGGACTGACTGCCCATCACGCATCTTAGCCTTAAAAAGTCATTTCGTGACTTGATATTTGGCTGCGCGACTCTGTTCACCAAACATCTCCTGCAGGTGAGCCAACATTTGGCGAGCAGTCCCGATATCTTCATGTTGGCGCTGGAGCTCATCAGACATCGAGCCCAACATGTAATATCTGGCCTTATTATCTTCGTCTATCCATTTTTCCAGAGACGCTCTCTGTTCAACAGATGGATGGACGGGCTGGTAAGGTGGGAGGGTCCTGGTCCAAAACATGGGTTAACTTCTCGAAACCCAAAACTAATTTTGTAGTTCCTGAGCCAATCTTTATAATTGGGTCCGGTCAGTCTATGTGTGTCCAGGATACGTGCCAATGGGTTGGACGCAGACATTTTTCCTGTAGAGAGTCAAAGATTCTAGTTAGATACTGTAATTTTGACTTGACCAATTTATTTAGGGATTTTATTTTTAAACAAATTAGCTTCCCACTATTTTCTCGGATCCCTACACTCCCTCTGTAGAGATGCGAAAATCTCCATGATTAATGATTTCTAGTGGGTGGTGCGGTCTCACCAACTGACTCATCACCTCACCTAACAGTTATTGGTGATGGGTTAGCCAATGAGTGAACAACTCTTGTTCAATGATTCTCTAATCATGGTGCACCCAAACTTGGTCTCTAATTCATGAATCTCACCGTATCCAAAATATTGATCCACTCCTTAGTTAAGTCAGACCCACCATTTGCATAGACTGGGTTCCTAATTGAGTCTCTCACCGTATCCGGAAATATTGAGCCCAACTCATCCTCCAGCCCATAGCATCCAATGCCTAATAGACATGGTTGCATCTTTTCGGTGCAACTGAGCCACTGTATCCAGTCCGAGAACAATCAACCCCGGGAAGGGCCCGCACATCTACAATGGTGGAAGACCTCAGACTTAATCTTTTCTTAGGGAGAATTGATTCAGGTCTCATTAAACTAGACTTGTCATAGTCATAACAATTATGACTAACCTAGTGGCATGGGTTAGCTCGGATTATTGACCACCTCAGATCAGAACTGTGTCAACAGATATGGCCAGGTAAGTGAGATCCGATGGAAGGAATATGCCATTAACTCGTACAAGAACGCATTCAGGTCGAGTAGCTTCCAATTAAAAATCAGTCGGTCGTATGTGCCAAACTTACCTTAGACACCAAATTGTTGAGCCAGAACCAATTGGGTTAGCCTACAATCCAGACTCTAACCTCTGAGCCTAATTAGGTCTTGCTTGATCGTGACTCGATCTTGACCCAGACTTAATCCTATTAGGCTGGTCAATTTAAGCATTGTTGATCCCATCTAACCAACTCTTGATTCGGTTTGATCAACCGCTTAGACCTAATTGAGCTACCCAAGCCCGAACCCAGTATTATGAATATGTCTTAGATCTAAAATTCTTAATTTTAGACCTAATTAATATTTCATAATCTTAATTCTTAATTAAGTAGGGTTCATAAACAAAATATGCACAATAAATCCTAGGATTTCAGGATCTAGGGTTTTGCAGAAAGTAAGTTTTGGATTTCTGATTAAGGACGAACACGCAGCACCCCTACACATCATAAGAACACCCCATCGAATGGAAAGAGAGGGCCTTTAAACCCTTCTTCGTTCTTATGACCGGACGGCCAAGAGGAACGCCTTAATCAGGAACATTCAATACTACAAAACAGTATCAGATCTATATCATATATCTCATATATAAAGTAGATCTAATCATGGCATATTTTGCATACATCTCATGTATCGAATCATGCATATTTTCAGATCTAAATTATCTCATAATAATCTAAAAAATTAGATTTAAATTGATCTAATCAAAATAAATTCTAATCTAGACAATTATGTAGAACTATTCTACAACTAGTCTAGACATGCATCAATCATATCTCATATGATATTTAAAATTAAATAATTTTTATTTGCTATTTTTTAGATGTTATTATAATACCATTATAATATCAAAAAATAGTAAATAAATGGATCTAAAATATGATTTAATCAGATTAAATTGAAAAACATGCAAGACTATTCTATAGAACTATTCTATTTTAGAACTAGTCATGCATATTTTCTAATCTTAGATCCTAATCATTTAATTTTAATTTTTTCTAATTTTAGATCTGATCACATCTCATGTGACATCTGAAACCAATTATTTTTTAATTAAAATAAATTTAAAATCATATCTAAATATTTTTAGAACCATGGCTTTGATACCAGTTGAAGGGAAATCCTAATTTCCCGGTCCAGGTTCGTTCAGATCTGATCAGATCAAGAGATATATTTCAAAAAAATTTTTCTCTTTGATCTATATCAGATCTAGAATATTTTAGATCTAATTCTTATTATTTTAATAAATAAAATAAAATATGAATAAATTAAATCAAATTTAATTTACCTGATTTGGGTAATCCTATTACCCTGTTGATGATCCTGTATGCAGCGGAAGGTTCTGGATCTAGCCATGCAAGCACCTGGCCTCTACCGGTATCCACTCAGACTGGATCTAGAGATCCTCTTCTTCTCTATCATACCTCCAAAAATTAGATCTGGATCTGATCTGGAGGATCTTCAAAACTCCTTTTGAAGATCAGCAGTCGTCCTTTGCAGCAGTGCAGCCTTCTTGCTTTTGATCTTCTTTCTTTGATCTGGATCGCACCAACCAAGCTCCAAAACTATTTTGGATGTAGAAAGGAGAGGGAGAAGAAGCTTTGGCATGGAGGAGGAGAGGAGAAAAAGCCTTGGGCATGGGAAATTCTGATTACTCTTTGAGTTGGGTATAGGGTCTTATTTATAGACTAACTGTGATCCAACTCCTCTTCTTCCCAACCAATCACAATCCTTTGTGAAATCAGATCTAAATCTGATTGGTGGGAATAGAGTCCCCTGGATTCCTCCTTAGAGGGCACCTAAGACCAGTCAAACTGGATTCTTAGAAGAACTCTAATTGGAATCCAAAAGGGAGGTGGAGTCCTTGTCCAACAAGGACTCCTAGGCGCCTCCAACTTGGGCACACGCCTAGGGTGGCGTGCGCCCTCTTCCTTGCCAGGTTCTGGCAGGGGGACAGGCCCCCACCAGCTCTCCAATAGGTGCATGACATGTGGTCAAAAGTCAAAGTGTCAATGGTCAATATTTGACCAGTCAAAGGTAGACTTTTGACCAAAGTCAAAGAACAAGAAATGGCAGGTGACCAAAAATGGTAGGTAATGTCTTACAAAATAAGACAACCTTTTCTGACTTGGACAACCTCCAATCAGACCATATGAAGGCCTCTGATTGAGCACAAACTCCTTTGGCTCAGATAGGACAACTTATTTATGATAGTAAAAGAAGAACGTTAGGTTCAATCGAGTGCTAGCACGATTTCCTTGAACCTAATTGAATCTCATTCAGATCAATTGAACTAGATCAGTTCAATTGATGATCACCAGATTCAAACCCTTGTTTGTGTGACCCAGTTAGGTTCAGTTCTATATGGTAATGGGATATGTCATGATCTCTATCATCGACATCATCGAAACTCCTTTCGATGGATCAGAACTCTTCTGATTCGAACAGCTAGAATGATCGATCATCTAAATCATTCTAATTGCTCCCAAAATCCACCAGTGACACCTAGCAGTATATGGTGGCAACCCATCAGAGCTGAATACGAACCTCTTGGTGCAGCTACCTGTGTGATTAAGTTCTTCTATCTTGAGCCCCGATCAGATTAGGGTTTAGGTGAACTCGTCAAACCCTAGTTTCTGTCATATGATGTAATCATTCGATTCGAGTCCGATGTGAAAATCTAAATAGAAACTCTTTCTATTATTTCACTCTGCCATGGCCATGGACTTCTGGACTTGATTCTCATGATTATCATAGGGCTGCTCCTCTACCACCGAGGTAGATAGATTCCATCTTGATGCCATCCAGTTCCTACAATGAACATGCTATAGCCAACATACACCTCAGGGTTCCATATGGCTAGGAGACCGAGTAATGGTGTAGTCAAACTATAACACCCTCAAGGTGAACTGCCGATGCACCTCAGGTCAAAGAACCAGACACACTACTGCAGCATCGAGTCAGTCATTGATGAGAAGGTAGACTCCCTAATGACTACTCGAGGTGGTCACGCTCAGTGCCCTCATTCTCTAACGAGTACCTATACTCTCGCTTCGGTGTCTCCACACCGTAGACTCAAGACTCATCTACTAAAGAGAAGCGATTGTACACCAATCTTCTGGATTAATCACCATCCTCGTGATGATCCTATGGTCGGAAGCATTTTATGAGTTAACAATGATTATTCATGTCTTAAATTTTTAACTCTTAAAAATATGAATTATCATTACCATTAACCCAAAGGATGTATCACAGACACTAAATACACATATATGATAGAAAATAACCCATTTTATTGATATTAGTCAAAATTATAATTTTGCCTCTAGAAGTGTATTACAAGTGTTAGCCAATTCTGGCTTCTAGGACACATATATCTAACATTATGCTTTTTGGGTGATGTTGGGAATGTTCTTGGGATTCATGATGTCAAGGCGTGGCATTGAGACAAACCTAGAGAAGATCGGGACCATTCAGGAGATGACTGTTCGCAAGACAATAAAAAAAGTTTAGCTCCTGACAGGAAAGACCACCACTTTGAATCATTTCATTTCAAGATCGGCGGAACGTTGCATGTCCTTCTCTCAGGTACTCAAGCAATCAAAAAAATTTTGTTAGACTCCAAAATGTCAGCAGGCATTTAAGAAACTAAAAAACTACCTCAGCTCACCTCCTCTCCTTACCGAGCCTGAATTTGGTGAAGAGTTGTTCTTGTACCTGATGGTATCTCTTACGAGCCATTAGAGCTATCCTAATCAAAGAAGAGGCAAAAGTTTAGAAGCTGATCTACTATATAAGCCGAGTTCTGAGAGATGCAGAGATCAGGTATGCCAAATTGAAAAGGATAATCTATGATTTATTGATTGCAGCAAGAAAACTTTGATCTTATTTCTAAGGGCACACAATAATAATCCTCATAGATTAACCTATAAAGGTAGTTCTTCATTGGTTAGATACTTTCGAAAGAATAGCAAAGTCGACGATTGAGCTCACTGAATTTGACATCAAGTTTCAACCTCAGCCATCTATTAAAGCTCAAATACTGGCTAATTTTGTGGTGGAATGCACTATTCCAAATCTAGCCGAGCCTAAGCAGCAAGAGGTCTGCACTTCTAGTTTGTAGCCAAACTCTCCTAAAGAAAAAGTAGACCTTCCTAAGGATTTTTGGGTTTTATATATTGATGGTTCATCCAATGCTTCTAGAGCAGGCACAGGTTTAATTCTTATTAATCTAAAAGGGGTTATCACTGCATGTGCACTATGCTTCAAATCTTCCACCACTAACAATGGAGCAAAATATAAGGCTCTTATCGTAGGATTAAGAATAGCCAAGAAATTAAGAACAGACCATGTGAAGATCTATAGTGACTCATAATTGGTAGTAGGACAAGTCAAGGACAGCTACGAAGCTCGAGAAGAAAGTATGAAAGATACTTGGATAAAGTGAAAAGTTTAACTTTGGCCTTCAATAGTTTTCAAATTCAGTAGATCCCAAGAGCAGAAAATTCTAGGACCAATCTTCTAAGTTGGCAACTTTAGCTTCGAATGAGTTGCCCAAGGAAGTTTTCTTTGAAATTCTTCGACACCAAATCTTAGAAGGATTCTAGGCAATAATGTAAGTGGATCATGAGCCCAGCTGGATCGATCCATTGATTTTATATCTTAAAGATGGCATCCTCTACAGAGATCCCAAAGAAGCTCGAAAATTAAGAAATCAGGCCTCCCACTATATCTTATATGAAAATAAGCTATATAAGAGGTCTTATTCCTTGCCACTTCTCAAATGCCTTTGACTATTCGAAGCTGATTATGCCCAAAGAAAAGTCCATGAAGGAGTATGCGAAAACCATCTTGGAGCTAGACCATTATCTTACAAGCTGCTCCGGCAAGAATATTATTGGCCAACCATGCAAGAAGATGTAGTTGAGTATGTAAGGAAATATGATTGATGTCAGAGAAACACCAATGTTCAAAGGCAACCAGCTTTTCATCTCACACCTTTAAGTACTCCATGGCCATTTGCACAGTAGAGAATGGACATACTTGGATAATTTTTCATAGCATTTGGATAGCAAAAATTTCTCTTGGTTGCAGTAGACTACTTCACTAAGTAGGTTGAGGCTGAGCTCTTGACGAAAATCACTAAAGCTAAAGTATAGAACTTGTTCTGAAAGTTAAGAGTATGCAGGTTCGGCCTACTTTGGACTATAATTATTGACAATGGGTGCCAATTTACAAGAGCAAAATGCATTGAATTTTATGAAGACTTGAATATCTCATATCATTTTACATCTATAGCCCATCCTCAAGCAAATGACAAGGTTGAGGTAACCAATAGAACTTTGCTATAAGGAATAAAGGCAAGATTCGAATGGGCAAAATGTACATGGGTGGATAAGCTTTATCACATGCTTCAGGCCTATAGAACCACTCAGAGATTTTCTACCAGAAAAACTTCGTTTGCTCTAGCTTTTGGGATTGAGGTGGTCATTCCAGTTGAACTAGAACTCCCCTCAGTGCAGGTTAAAGACTTCAATGAATAAAATAATTCATAAGATTCCAGGGCTAATTGTTAGATGTGCGCTCTAGAAGCCAGATTAGCTGACACTTGTAATACATTTCTAAAGATAATTTTATAATTTTGACTATAAATTAATAAAAGAATTATTTTCTATCATAGTGTGACATCCTTTGAGTTAATTGAAATGATAATTCATATTTTTAAGAGCTAAAAATTTAAGACATAAATTTTCATAATTAACTCATAAATAGCTTCCAACTGTTGGATCATCATGAGGATGGTGATCGATCCGAAAGGTTGGTGTATGATCACTTTTTTAGGATAGATATGTCTTGAGTCTATGGTATGGAGATACCGAAGTAGGAGTATAAGTACTCATTAGAGAATGAGGGCATTGAGCCTGACCACCTCGAGCAGTCATAAGAAAGTCTACCTTCTCTCGATGACTAGCTCGATGCTGCAGTGGTATATCTGGTTCTTTGACCTGAGGTGCATCAATAGTTCACCTTAAGAGTGTTATAGTTTGACTACACCATAACTCGGTCTCCTAGCCATTCAAAATCCTAAGGTGTATGTTGGCTATAGCATGTTCATTATAGGAATTGGATTACACTAATAGAGGATTTATCTACCTCGGTAAATGAGGAGTAGCCCTATGATAATCATGAGATTGAGTTCTTAAGCTCGTGGCCATGATAGAGTGAAGATGATAGAAAGAGTTTCTATTAGGATTTCACATTGGACTCGAATCGAATGATTAATTCATATGATGGACATTGGGTTTGATGAGTTCACCTTAACCCTAATCCTATCGGAGCTCAAGATAGAAGAATCCAATCACACAGGTAACTACACCGGGAGGTCAACTTTCAGTTTTGATGGATTGCCACCATATACTACTAGGTATCATTGATATTTTTTGGAGAGCAATTAGAATGATTTTGATGATCGATCATTCTAATTGTATGAATCAAAAAAGTTCTGATCCATCGAAAGGTGTTTCGATGATGTCGATGATGGAGATCGTGACATATCTCATTTTTATATAGAATTGAATCTAACTAAGTCATACAAATAAATGTTTGGATCTAGATATTATCAATTGAGCTAATCCAATTTGATTGATTTGGATTAGATCCAATCAGGTTCAAGATAATCATGCTAGCACATGATTAAGCCTGACTTTCTCCTTCTGTAATCTTTCTGATTCATTGCAACTGAGTCAAATTTGATTTGACTTATTCTTATATTTTGAATAGATTTATTTTTATTTGACTGGAATAAGTCCATATCAGATTAATTGTAGAAATTAAATCTATTTATAGTCAAACTGGACTAGGGTCAAAAGTTGACCTAATTGAGAGAATTGAGGGTCACCTGATTAGAGGCTTCTAAAAATATTTCTAGAAAATCTTTTAATCTAATTTTCTGATATGTGATAGGGCATGAGTAATACATTTGGTGTATCAAATTTTGTAATTTTTAGAGGTATTTAGACTAAATTTTGATAGAGTTTGATTTGGATTAAACTCTTGAGGGAAGAGTCCTAGGCACAATAGACTCTTCCTTATCTACTCATGCTGCCGCCTTCTAGATTAATTTTTGGCATCAAAATTAGATGAGATCTGGGGTTTTTTGTGGAGATCAGGTCCTGAAGTCCTGATGGTCAAATAATATGATTTTTGCTCAAAGAGGGACTCTAACTTGGTGCTATGCTTTTGTATAAGAACCCTTGCGCCAAGGCTCTTCACGAAAAAAAAAATTTTGATACCCAAAGGCTGTCACCCCTTCCATCTTCCATGCCCTCTCTAATCCTCTCTCTCTCCTTCTTCTATGTTTCAAAGGTTGGAAATAAATCTAAGAAGAAGATCCAATCAAATTGGTGAAGAGTTCAGCATCTACGCGACGATGTTCGTAAGATGGACACGCTGCTTTCAGAAATTTTTTTGAAAGACTTTTAGATTAGATTTAGATCTGATATTTGAAAAAAAAATTTATAAGAAGAAGATATCGAGATCTTACCTGAGTGGATACTAGTAGAAGCCAAGTACATGCGTGGCTCCTTCCAGAACCTCAAAATAAATTAGGATCATCATAGGATAATATGATTACCCAAAATACAAGGTATGAAATTAATTAGATTTAATTTTATTTTTAATCTTAATATCAGATCTTAAAAAATTAGATTCAAGATATCTCAGATCTAATTAGAATCTTAAAAATTTTTTTTAAAATATTTCTTCAGATCCAATCAAATCTAAACAATCTTGTACCAAGAAAATGGATTTTTCTTCAACTGGTATCAGAGCTGCATTAGTAGTTCTTCAGATCTACCTTAGATCTAATTTTATATTTATTTATAATTTAATAATAAAAGATTTTAAATATCACATCAAAGTTATTAGATCTAAAATTAAAAATTTAAAAAATTAAATCATTTAGATCTAATATATATGAGATGCATGACTAGATTAGATAAAGAATAGTTTTATGTGTAGTCTAGTATGATCGTATATTTAATTTGATTAAATATAATTTTAGATCTATTTAATTTTATTTTTTTTAATATTATAATTATTGTAATTAGATCTTAAAAATTAAAAATAAAATTTTTAATTTTTATTTTATTTTATATGAGATATGAAAGATACATGCTTAGACTATTTATAGAATAGTTCTAAAGGATGTCTAGAGTAGTTTTAATTTTGATATGATTAAATTTAAAATTTTATTTTTTAGATTTAATATATGATATTTTAGATCTAAAAGTATGCATATTGTTGATACATAAGATGTATGCAAGACATGTATTAGTTAGATCTTTTTATATGTGATATATGATCTAACTAGTTTTATAGTAGAAAATTATATGTTTGATTAAGGAGTTTTCCATGGCCGTCTGATCATAAGAACAAAGTAGGATTTAAAGGCTCTCTCCTTCCATTCGATGGGGTGTTCTTATGGCATGTAGGGGTGCTGCATTTTCATCCTTAATAAAAAATCAGAACTTATTTTTCTACAAAACCCAAGATCCTGAAACCTTAGGATTTTTATTACATATTTTATTCTTGAACCCAAAACTTAATTAAGAATTAAGATTATAAAATTATTAGATCTAAAAATTATAAATTTTTAGATCTAAGATATATTCATAAAATTAGGTTCGGACTTGGGTAGCTCAATTAGGTCTAGCGGTTGATCAAACCGAATCAAGAGTTGGTTAGGTGGGATCAAGAAAAGCTTAGATTTGACTAGCCTAATAGGATTAAGTCTGGATCAAGATCGAATCATATTGAGATGTGACTCGATCAAGTCAAGACCTAATTTGGCTCCATAGTTCAAGTTTGGATTATAGGCTAACCTAATTGGTTCTAATTCGATAATTTGATGTCTAAGATAAGTCTGATAGATATGATTGACTGATTTTTAATTGAGGGCTACTCGATTTGAATACGTTCATGTCAAGTTAATGGTATATCTCTTTCACTGGTCTCACTTACCTAGCCATTTGTGTCGACCCAGTTTTGATTTGAGGTGGCTAACAACTTGAGCCAATCTATACCTCTAGGTTAGTCATAATTATTATGACTAAGTCAAGTCAAGTTTAAAGAGACCTAAATTAAATCTTTCTAAGAAAATATTAAGTCTAAGATCTTCCACCATTGTAGATGTGTGGACCCTTTTCGGGGTTGATTGTTTTCGACTGGATACAGTGATTCAGTTGCACTAGAAAGATGCAACCATGTCTATTAGGCATTGGATACTATGGATTGGAGGATGGGTTGGGCTCAATATTTCAGATATGGTGAGGGACCCAATCAAGAATTCAATTTATGCAAATGGTGGGTCTGACTTAACTAAGAAGTAGAGTAATATTTCGGGCATGATGAGCTTCATGAATTAGAGATCAAGTTTGGATGCACCATGATTAAAGAATCATTGGACAAGAGTTGTCTATTCATCGATTGATCCATCATCAATAACTATTAGGTGAGGTGGTGAGTCAGTTGGTGGGATCGCACCACCCACTAGAAATCAATAATCACCAAGATTTTTGCATCTCTACCAAGGGAGTGTAGGGATCCGAGTAAATAGTAGGAGCCTAATTTGTTTAAAAAGAAACTCCTAAATAAATTAGTTAAGTCTAATTACAAAATCTAACTAAAAACTTTGACTCTCTATAGAAAAATGTCTGCGTCTAACCCACTAGCATGTATCTTAGACACCCATAGACTGATCGAACCCAACTACAAGGATTGGCTTTAAAACTTCAAAATTATTTTGGATTTTGAGAAGTTGACATATGTGTTGGAACAAGATCCTCCTACCTTACCAGCCCATCCATCTGCTGATCAGAGAGCATCTATCGAGAAGTGGATGGATGAAGATAATAAAGCCAGATACTATATGTTGGGCTCGATGTCTGACGAGCTCCAGCGCTAACATGAAGACATCAAGACTAGCCCCAAATGTTGGCTCACCTACAAGAGTTATTTGGTGAACAGAGTCATGCAGCCAAATATTAAGTCACCAAAAGACTGTTTAAGGCTCAGATGCATGATAGGCAGTCAGTCCAAGATCATTGTCTGATGATGATCAAGGACTTAGAAGAGCTTAAGAAGCTCGGTGTCAAGTTAGATCAGGATCTGTAGATTGATATAATTCTGCAGTCCTTGACTGATGCGTATGAATAGTTCATCATGAACTATCATATGCATAAATTTCATAATATCTTGGCTGAGCTCATGAATATGCCGATTACTGCTGAGCTTTCTACGAAAGGTTCGAAAGGCTTAGTACTTGCTGTAGAGCGGACTTCTTCCAAGAAAAAGTCTTTTGGAAAGAAGAAGAAGTCCATGAAGAAGCAGAAGGTGGATGGTGAGAAGAAGAAGAAGGTAGAGCCAAAGAAGAAGGCTGCTGACGAAAAAAATATTTTCATTGCAACACTGATGGCCATTGGAAGTAGAATTGCCCTCTTTACCTGGCCAACCTGAAGAACAAGAAGGAGACAAGTTCTTCTGAAGGTATGCTCATTATAGAATCTAATCTTATGATTTCTTCTGCATCCAGTTGGGTGCTTGACTCTGATTTTGGTGCTCACTTGTGCACTTCTATACAGGATCTTAAGGATAGCAGAAGACTAAGGGATGGTGAGATGATCCTATGTATCAAAAATAGTGCAAAAGTTGCTACTGTGGCTGTGAAAACCTATCCTATTGCCCAAGGATGGCTACCTAAAAGGGAGGGGGTGAATTGGGTTTCTAAAAAATTTTGGCCAATTTAAAATTTAATGCTAATATGTGCTTCTAATTAAAAAATCTTGAATGCTTATGGTGAATAAGTAAGATGTAGCAGCAAAATTAGAAGCAACTAGATAATGCAAATATATAAAATAAATAAAGAAAGTAAGAAAAGCAAAATCATAAGACAAACAAATAGATTTTATAGTGGTTCGGTGCAACCCTGCACCTATGTCCACTCACCAACCACTCCTTGAAAATTTTACTATAGTCTCTAGATTATAGTACATTTATTTTAACCTGGGATCACAAACAAATCCAGTTGGTTGTGCCAGTCTCACCAACCACAATCCTACATCGATAGTTTTCTCGGATTTACTATCAATTCGGTTGGTTTTAACCGAGGAGCACCAACCACAACCTTACACCGATAGTTTTCTCGAGTTCATTATCAATCCAGTTGGTTTTAACCTATGAGCACCAACCACAACCTTTACACTATCCAATTTTTGTCTTGGACCAACCTACACCCTAAGTTTCTTTTCTCCAAAAAAACTTGTAAAGAAATAAAAATACAAGTATAAGAATTCAGCATAAAAATAAAAAGAAAAAGAATTCATTTTGAAGCTTAAAGAAGTGGCTGAATATATGCTCTTTTGAAGCTTCACTTCTTTTCAAATAATGCTGAGAGGTTGCTTGAGATGTTGTGAAAGATAACTCTTGAATGCTCTCTAAAATCAAAGCTTAGTTCCTCTCTTTTTCCTTTTTTTTTTGATGTGTAATGAAAACCTCTTAAATCCAAAATGATTTTATTTTAAAATCCTATGATCTTGCTTTTCAAATATGTGTAATGAAAACCTCTTAAATCCAAAATGCTCTCTAGCTTTAGGATCAGTTCTAGCTGTTGGAAGCCTTGAAATAGCCGTTGGAGTGGAGAAATGACTATTTGAAAAAGCTATAGAAAACTAGCCATTACGATCACTGGGTCGGCTCAGTTTTTGATTGGATTGACTCAGTCCTAACTGAGTCAGCTCAATTTATAGCTGGTTTGGCTCAGTCTCCTAGATCTTGAAAAACTAGCTTTCTGTACTTTCTATCTTTTGCTTCTACTGAAACTAGGTCGGCTTAGTCTTAGAGTGGATTGGCCCAGTTTGTGTTGGGAAATGTGTTCCAAAGCCAATCGTCAGTCTATTGATAGTTGAGCTACTTTATATTTATAATTGATTCATTAATAAATAAAATATATTTTTTATATTTTTTTATCATAAGTATTCATCTTCTAACGAACTTCATTATTGTGATGAAGTTCTTAGGACTATTTAGCTTTGATAAAGAGAGAATTTATCGATTAGTCCTTAAATTTGTTCACGATCAAATGATAGACCGTTAATAAGGATGATAGTATCTATCGAGCATAGGTCACTGTATGTCATATAGGTTGGTTGTCCTCTTAATCAAGGAGTGTGGAGACACTGGTATGGCATATAGGTGAGATGTATAGCTACATCATCATTGAACATGACCAACTCTAGAGCATTATACTATCGAGAATATCTCTGATGAGATATAGGTATAAGTGTCCCTTGGACCAGAGATCATCTTAGTGACCTACAAGCAACTCACTGTGCTTTGGTACCGGACTAACTAAATTTCTAATTTAGTAATGAAAGGCTTCTGGGCATAGTCAAGTACTTGCGAAGTTAGAGTGTGATCAAGATAGGATTGACCATTCCAAGAGTTGGAGAAGAATGTATCACTATATTTCAATATAGCAAAACCTTAGCCAGGATAATCCATTAGACGAATTTGATATTTTAAAATATAATGTGAACAACTTGATCAGAGTTGACAATTGAACTCTGAGGTATCCTACGAGCATTTTGGTCAAGAGGATGAATTATATGGAAACTATATCTGCATGGATTTTAAGGATGTTGTTCTATACATTCGACCTATCCAACCGTCGGGTACCATTACTAGATGGTCACTTTGATTGGTATAAAAATCTATTTTTGTACTACTAGCTTAGGTTTGAACCTGTGAGATCACATATATTAGCACTCACGATCTGATCGGATGGTTGATCAACGATTAAGAATCATTCTAGGGTTAAACAATCAATACGATTGGTGTTTAACCTAGTGCAAGTGTTGCAGGAGGATCGATTAGCAATTAGATTGCTAATTGACTAATTTGATTAAGCTAGAGAGCTAAGATTAAGTCTAATTAAATATAATTTAATTAGATTTGGTTTGCGCTTGATTGGATCAAGTTCAATTGACTTATTGGATAAGCCAAGTGCAAGGAAAAACTAGTCCTAGTCTAACTAGGACTCTGGTCAACCCAATTTTCTAATTTGATTAAAAAATTAAATTAAAATTAAATTTAATTTAATTAAGTCTTCAAATGGATTAGGATCTTATTTAATTGAGTTGGTTTATTCTTGATTTTATTTGGTTAAAAGATCTTATTTGACCAAGTCAAAATAGGAGTCTTAGTGTGACTAGGACTCCCTAACCTTGCACGACCTTAGCCCACACCCCCCATGCCCATTTTTCTCTATTTTGTGTGTGAGATCTCCTCTCCCTGATGTTCACACATGCCCCTCTCTCTCTCCTTTTCTCATAAGAAAATTTGTTGGAAGACCAAGTCAAAAGGGGAGTTTGTTTTGCATTAGGATTCTATGAGATAGAATCCTTGTTGACCAAAACACCTTTTCTTGAGTGCCACCCCCTCTTTTATTAATTCTTCTCTTATTCCATGTGAGAAACCTCTTTTTTTTGCACCCTCCCTTACTTGTCCATACTAATAATTGTGGAGGAGGCACCCAAGAGTTGGGCGACCCTTGTCTTGCCATGTTTGACCTTTTCTTATCTAGTTTTTGACCTAGATAAGGACTCTTCTTTTTTTTTTTTGCTCTATTTATTGAATGAATTTTTGGCTAAAATTTTTATGAAATATAGAAATTTGGGAGAGGTTTGGGGTGTGCAAAAATCAGAGGAAGAGGGTCCTTGGGCATGGGGGTTCCATAGGCACCAAACTAGGTGTCTAGTTGATAGAAAAGAGAGGAAAAAGAGGGTCTTCTTCTAGGGCTATTTTATTCTTCATCTCTCATCCTTCTTTTGAGTTTTTGCTAAGAGAGTCTTAGATCAAAAAACTTTCCTCTTTTTTCTTATATTTTTGAGAGTTTAAGTTTTGAAGAAGGAAGCGTCGGATCGACCGTCGAAGAAGGATCAACATGGTACTAGCATACAGTGCTGATTTTCTGCATCGGACTTCAAATCAGAATTCATCGGCTCATATGGATGACTCCTAGAGGCCGGATGCATGTGTGGCTCATGACTTTATTCTCAAGTCCGAATCAGTAAGTTAGAATGTCTAACTTGTATAGGTAGTAGATCTGATCTATTGATTTCATACTTGCATTAGATCTAGTGTAGATCTAGGTTGATGTGATCAACCTTTCCTTCTTCTTTATATTTTTAATTTTTGATTTAATATCATATATTAATCATGTAATAGATCTAAAATCTAGATATTTATATATTTATTTAAATAAATATTTGATTTATTTAAGTCTTCCACTGTCTGATCCTGAAAAAGTTTCAAGATCTACTTATGAAACCTTAGATCTAGTTCCTACAATTGGTATTAGAGCCTAGGTTCTTATTACATGATTTTTTTATATATTTAGATTATTTTTTAGATTAGATCTGATTTATAATCTAATTATTAAATCTTAAATTAAAAATCTAGATCTTGCAAACTGCCATAAGATTTATCTGCTGTAAGGTTTACCCCTTATAGTGAAAAGGTTATCCTAGTTTATGATGATCTGACTCTAATTATAAATTTATTAGATTTAATTTAATTTTATTTATAATTTAATAGATTTAAAATAATTTTAAATTTAAAAATAAAATATTTTAGATTGTACGGATTGTCATAAGATTGTCCTACTATAATGTCTATCTCTTACAATATAAAGATTGTCCTAGTACGTGCTGATCTAAAATATTGATCATAAAATTTTAGATTAGATCTAAGAAATTTTATGATCTAATTAAAAATATTTTAATCTAATTTTAATCATCATAAATATGTTAGATTTGATCTAGAAAGATTTATGGTTGATTATTATTGAAACTATTTTAATTACATGAACCTGTTTAGATTAGATCTAAAGTAGTTTCATATTTATTTTACTTACATATTGATTATGAATCAAACATGCAACTTGGTTGGTAGAACCATGTTGTAAAAATATTTTACAAACATGAAAATTATTTTCAAAAAGCCAAACCCCAACCCTCAATCCAAAACTTAATTAAGAATTAAGAAGTTATTTGATTAGGTTCTAAGATTGTAAATAGAAGATTCTATGACATGAATCATAACACATTTGGTTAATGGGTTAGTGGGGATTAGGTCCATTAATTGGATTAGATCTAAGGTTAGATTGAAGAATCGACTTAATTAGAGAATTGACTAAATATAATCAATTATTGTCTTAGATTAGGTCAAGGATTCTCTAGATCAATTACAATAGTTGTAGTTGGTCAAGTCTATGTCTTTAATAATAACCAAATGGACTTGATTCTTGGCTAAGAGGTCTAGCTCGAACTGTTAGGTTGATCTAATCAAGACTAATTAAATCAGTTGGTATCTAATGTAAGTTTGGCATATACGATCGGTGGTTTTTAATTGGCAGCCCACTTATCTAGCCATTTTTTATAGTGTCTAAGGCAAGCTTTGGCAGACCCTTCCACCGATCTCACTTACCTGGCCTTCTTGGTGAGATTGAGTTTTGGTTAGATCACTTAACAACTTGAGTTGACCCATGTCAGCTAGGTAAATCAGTGTGATTGATTTAGGTGCTCCTAGACCAGCCTGTTAATGGTCTTCCTTAAGCTGACTTGGTAAAGCTAGTGGAAGGACCATGACAAGCTGGTTAATCTGACCTACTCACTTTTATAAATAAATTCTCTAAAATTATTAGGTTCCTAAAATAAAATAGTTATATGATAACTAGATCATAGCCTCCCATTAAAGTGGATGATAATGGGTCCATCAGTTGGATAATCATTGGAGGCCCAAAGGCTTGGTGCTTATCGATTGATAGAATTATCATTCATTATATAATCTCTTGGATACATCTTTCTAAATGGTGGTCAGGTGGGCCAACCAAAGTTGGGCCTGATCATTCATTAGTTAGATGGTCTAAGTATGGTCATGTTAATGGTTGGACCTAACTGGACCCTTTTATAAGAAGGCCAAAGCCAACTGATCAGGGACTAGGGCAAAATTTAATTACTAGAAGTTATTTAAAAAAATAATTGGTTATGAACCTATCCTTAGATGTACATGGGTGGGCCAACCAAAGTTGGGCTCGTGTACAATCTATATGGATTCTAATACCCACTAAGAAATTATGATAATTCCTCGGATTAGAGGTAGAGGCTACCAATTCGAATAAATAGTGGAAGAACCTTTTGATTAAAGTCCAAATCTTTAGGTTTAATGAATCAATTACTAATTAGGTTATGTTTTTTCTTGGTGCAGATATGGCCACTTCATTATCACTTTGATCATTATTGGACAATGATAAGATGGTGGGATCCAACTTCGATAGCTGATACTGAAAGTTGAAGAAAGTCCTGGAGCATGAACGAATCCTATATATGTTGACGGATCCTGCATCTGAGAAGTCAGCTGCCAATGCACGTAGAACAGCCAGAGATACTTATTAGAAGTGGCTCAGTGATCAGACCATGGTGCACTGCATCATGCTGGTTGCTATGAGCGATAAGTTCAATCATAGATTTGAGATGACTCAGCCAAAGAAAATGCTTCAAGTGTTGGAGGATTTCTTTGGCACACCCGATGATGTGAAAAGGTACAAGACTAGTTGTACTATCTTCAATGCTAGAATATGGGACGGTGCCTCTGTCACTGATCATGTATTGTACATGATTGAGCTGATAGAGCGATTGAGCAAGCTCGACTTTTTCATACATAAATAGCTTGGAAAAGATGCAATACTGAACTCATTGCCCAAGTCGTTTCTTCCATTTCTTACTTATTTTAGAATGACAAAGCCTAAAGTAGACTACCACAGATTACTGGGGTTACTTTAGAATTTTGAGAAGAATCACCAACTCCATAAAGAGTCGGTGAACTTAGTGGGAGGTTCATCTTCTGGCTCTCAACCCTTTAGGAAAGGAAAGAAGAACAAGAAGAAGAAAGTTAAGAAGGTGTAAGTTCAGGCTGGGATATCTATGCAGGATCAGACTAGGAAGATCAATCTTGATAAGAGTCAAGCTGAATGCTTCTTTTGCAAGAAGTGGGGGCACTGAAAAAGAAACTATCCTCAGTACATTGCCTCTCTAGACCCAAATAGGTAGAAAAAGAAGCAAGCTATTACTAGACAAGGCATTTATATGATAACTCCTTGGAATTTCTCTATTTATGATATTACTGACTAGGTTTTGGATATCGGTAGCCCTTACCATATTTGCAATTCATTGCAGGAATTGCAGGTTAGTAGGAGATTCGAGCAAGATGAAAGATTCCTGAACATTGGAGTTGGAAGATCAGTTCCAGTTCTAGCTTTAGAAATTTTAAAACTTATATTTGAGTTTCATACCATTGTTCTTAGTGATTGTCATTTCTGTCCCAATTTCTTTTTAAATATCATTTCTATAGGTCTTCTGACAAAAAATGATTATGAAATTTCAATAAAAAAATAAGTTTGTTATATCATTATGAATGGTGTTACTATTTTCTATGGACATTTGAATAATGTTGTGTATATGCTATCACAACCTGTTAACATAGTCTATTCAATCGGCAAGCATCCTAGATTAGATAGTGTGTCAGATATTTACTTATGGCATTGTAGGCTAGGTCACATAAACAAGAATCGGATAGATAGGTTAATTCAAGAGAAAATCCTCGAAGTCAGTGATTGTGAATCACTTCCAACCTATGAATTCTGTATTCTTGGTAAAATGACCAAGTCACCTTTTACTGAAAAAGATAAAAGAGACACTGAGCTCTTAGGTCTAGTACATACTGATGTATGTGGATCAATGAGCACAAGTACCAAATGTAGATATGTCTACTTCATTACTTTCATAGATAATCTATCCAGATATGGATATGTCTATTTGATGAAACATAAGTCAGATTCTTTTGAAATGTTTAAATGATTTCGAAGTGAATTAGAAAATAAACTGGAAAGAGTATTAAAATTCTTCAATCTGACCAAGGAGGAGAATACTTTTTTGATGAGTTTCTCACATATCTAAGAGAGAATGGGATTCTCTTTCAATGGACTCCTCCAGGAACACCACAGCATAATGGTGTGTCTGAAAGGAGGAATCAAACTCTGTTAGGCATGGTCCGATCCATGATGGGTTTTGCCAGCTTGTCGATATTCTTCTGGGGATATGCACTTGAATCGGCTTGTTATCTATTAAATAGGGTTCCAAGTAAGTCTGTAGTTAGGACTCCATATGAGATATAGACAGGATGTAAGCCAGCATTTTCACACCTTAGGGTTTGGGAGTACCCGGCTTATATCAAATGGTTAGTTACAAATAAACTTGGACTTAGGTCTGACAAGTGCATATTTATAGGATACCTAAAAGAGACAAAAGGATACTATTTCTACCATGCTGATGAATAAAAGATGTTCGTCAGCCTTAGGGCAATCTTTTTGGAAAAAAAATTTTTTGGTGAAGGAACTGTTGCCTCTAAGGTTGAACTTAATGAAGTTCAGTAGGTAGAAAAATCGACACCTTTAGCTAAACCAGAATCAGATTCGATTATATCAAATTCGAAGCCCAATGTACCTATAGCATTAAGGCATTCCAATAAAGTACCGCATCAGTCAGACAGATACTATGGTTTCTTGGTCTGAGATGGTGATCCCATCGAACTCGAAGAAAATGATGAGGATCCGATTACCTATATAGATGCTATGTAGAGATCTGATTTTGAGAAATGGCTTGAGGCCACGAAATTCGAAATGTAGTCCATGAAGGTCAATGATATGTGGACATTGGTTGACCCATCCAAAGGGGTTAAACCCATTAGGTGTAAATGAATCTTCAAAAGAAAGAGGGATGCAGATAGAAAGGTGGAGATCTATAAAGTCCATCTGGTTGCCAAAGGATATCGTCAATGTTATGGTATTGACTATAACGAGACGTTCTTTCCTGTGGCAATGCTCAAGTCCATTCGAATTATGCTTGTAATTGCTGTCCATTTGGACTATGAGATCTAGCAAATAGATGTGAAGACATCTTTTTTGAATGGAGAGTTGATCGAAGAGGTGTATATGATATAACTTGAAGGGTTCACATCCATAGATGAATCCAAGGTGTGCAGGCTTCAGAGATCCATTTATGGACTAAGGCAGACATCTTAGAGTTGAAATATGCATTTTGATAAAGTGATCAAAACGTATGGCTTCGTTAAGAATGGAGAAGAATCCTGCATTTATAAATGGGCAAATGATTCAGCAGTGGTATTTCTTATTTTGTACGTGGATGATATTTTCTTAATCAAGAATGACATCCCCGCACTATAGGAAATAAAAGTCTGGTTGTCATCATAATTCTCCATGAAGGACTTGGGTGAAGCATCCTACATCCTAAGGATGAAGATCTACAAGGATAGATCTAAAAAGATGCTTGGATTATCCTAGTTCACATACATAGATACTGTGCTGAAGAGGTTCAGCATGGAGAATTCTAGAAAAGGCTATCTTCCGATAGGCCATGAAATTTTTCTCTCTAAGAAGGATTGTCCAACAACTCTTAAAGAGAAAATACGTATGCAAAGAGTTCCATATGCTTCAATAGTGGGATCTATCATGTACGCCATGACATGTATGAGACCAGACGTGGCATACTCACTAAGAGTAGTGAGTAGATACCAGTCTGACCTTGGAGAAAACAACTGAAAAGTGGTTAAAGTCATACTTAAGTATTTCAAAAATACTAAGGACCAATGGTTGGTTTATGGTGAGTCAAATCTGAAACTTATGAGATTTACAGACTTCAGCTTTCAATCTGACCATGATGATAGTAGAAGTATGTCGGGATATATCTTTACTCTGAATGATGGAGCTATTTGCTGGAAGAGTTTCAAGCAGCATACTGTAGCAGACTCTGTTTGCAAAATAGAGTACATGGTAGTATCAGATGTTGCAAAAAAAGTTATGTGGCTGAGGAAGTTTATCACTGAGCTCAGAGTAGCACCCTTCCTTGATGGTCCGGTCCTGCTCTACTACGACAGTGCTAGTGCCATTGCAAAGGCAAAAGGATCGAAGGCACACCAACGGATGAAACACATTCTGTGTTGCTTTTATCTGATCTAGAAGATTGTGGATCGAGGTAACATCGACCTTCAGAAGATCGATGGAAAGAAGAATCTGACCGACCCCTTCACCAAAGCCTTGGTAATAAAAGAGTTCGACAATCATAAGTTGAAGATGGGTATTAGATACTGTGCCAAGTATCTTTAGGACAAGTGGAAGTTGTCCAAAAATGTGTTCCAAAGCCAATTGTCAGCCTATTGATTGTTGAGCTACTTTATATTTATAATTGATTCATTAATAAATAAAATATATTTTTGGCATTTTTCTTTATAAGTATTTATCTTTTAATGAATTCCATTATTGTGATGAAGTCCTTAGGACTATTTAGCTTCGATAAAGAGAGGATTTATCGATTAGTCCTATCCTAGCCATACTCCCCCTGATTCTGACTACAGGCCAATTCCTTCTCCAACTGCTAAATCTTCTCCTTCGTCTCTTGGAGCTAGACCTCAAAAGAACAGATCTTCATGGTCAAGGCCCAAGACTTTTTTCTAGCTTGTTTGGATTAAGTTCTTTAGTTAAATGATATTTCTTGGTCGTGCACTCCTTGAAGGTCTGCTTGGAAGCTTGGTAGAGATGGTTGATTTCGATCGAGGCTATTGTGTAGTTGTTTTATGATCTTTGAAGTTCATCTTTCATTTTCTTCAATTTCTTTTTAAGGTGCCAAACTTCTTTCCTTAAAGTCCTAATGTGGTCCTTCAGGAAAATGCCCCAAAGGGTAATGGTGCAGCTTTGGCCTGCAACTACATTCGATGACAAAATTCATAGGCTAAACTCTGAATTATAGACATATCACAACATATAAAACGTACAAAAAGAGGAGAAATTCAATTTAATTTTATTAACTAAAAATTTTAGGTACATGAAATGTAGAAGAAAAAAAAATATAATTAATAGAGGTCGGCGACCTTTGGAGGTGGAGCAGCGGAACAGCTCGACGCATCCTTGGTTGGTTCCAACTCCATGGCAAGCACAGAGGTGTCAACGACAGGTTTCGCAGGTTTGGTAGGGGGAGGTCAGCTTTGGCCGTGGAAGGCTCTGCCTCATTTTTGAAAGAGTCCTCCACTAGAAATCCGAAGTCAAGCTTTGGAAACTTTTTTGCAACTTTCTTCTAGTAGAGTTTGAATCCTTTGCTGAAATCCTCTTGAGTGAATGCCACTTTGATGTCTTCCATCTCCTTCGAAGACTTGAAAGACAAAATGGCCAGCTCCCTCTCTGCGGTGACTTCAGCCTCGACCTTCTCCCTCTTTTCTTCTTCCAAGGCCAAGGCGGCCTTCAGCTTTGTCGACACTTGCTCCTCTCTCCTGAGCACCTCTCGAAGGCATCCAACCTTGGTAGAATAAGTTTCCTTCAAGTGCTCAATTTTGGCCTTGGCATCCTTGGCCTCCATTTGGGCAATTTCAGCTTCCATCATGGCCCTTGAGACCTTGGTCTTGTGGAAGTTGACTGCCTCCACATTTGTGAAGAGATGGTGCCCCAACTGCAAATAGCAAAATATAAGTTATTATTAAGAAACACACATATATTCAGCCAAGTGCGAAAGAAAAGAAGCAGTCATCTTGATAAAGGCCATGAAGCAGTCTTTCTTCCTTTCTTGGTCGTTGACCCAAAGGATCTTGTTAATAATGTCTGGGATTACGCAACCATCCATTAAGGGTTGGACGACCTCCCAATCATCGTGGGAACCTCGGTTCGGACCAACATTGTTGCTACCAGATTTTCTAAAATTTTTTTTGGACTTTCTTGGTAATAGTTATCTTCCTCCTCTTCTCCACCTCATTCCTTTTCTTAGGAGGTGTGGAGGTGGCAATCTCAGCAGGCGAAGTCGAGTTTAGTAGGGTTGCTGCAACCTCCAAGATAGGAGCTGCTTGGGTCGGAATGGCCAAGCTTGGGTCTTCGACTTTTGCTCGTTTTGATGTCTCCCATAGGGTGCCTCCCCTTTTTTTGTGAGCCCAGAACCCTTTAGTCAACCAATTTAATTTCTCAGGAGTCATCTCTATATAAATGAACAGGCCAAAGTTAGAGGAAAAGATAAAGAAATAAAAAAGAAAGCAAAAGTGTATACCTTTAGGGTTGAATGGGCTCAGACCAAGGTTGTACAAAGTTTGCTCATCTACTAATTTGGTCAATAAAGAGACTTTGTAGTTTTTCAAAGTATTGGTGGAGTCAAGGTTCTCTCGCTCTAGCCTAGGAGCTCTATGGATCGAGTCTTTTAGTTGGCCCCAAGGAGGAAGCCCTAGCTCTACCGAAGGATAGGACATAAAGAAAAGCTTTCCGTTCCAATTATAAATAGAGGAAGGGACACCCTTGAGCAACCTTTTCATGTCGAACTAGGGGGATAAATACCATCAGTCTTTAGTAGAAGGGTGGCACTTAAGGATGAAAAAGGTCCAAAATAGAAAAACTATGGGATGGACCTCGGCCAGAAGGCAAAGAGCAAGGAACCCCACGATAAACCTAAAGGAGTTCAAGACGATGGAAGAAAGAGATATGTTCAAGAAGCAAAAAAGGGCAATAACAAAAGAAAGGCAAGGAAATGCAAAAGAAGAGTTAGAAGACTAACTTAAATCGAAGGAGAATTTTAGTGGTACAGTCAGAATGATGAAGAAACAGTGGAGGCAAGGTGATGGAAGAGTGAGATAGGACAATCAGGAGCGAAGGAGATGAAAACCAGAGAAAGAACAAGGGAGAAGGCGAGCCAGGATAAGGGAGAAGGCGAGCCAGGGTAAGGGAGAAGAAGGGGAAGATGCTTAAATAGTTAGAAGAGCCCCAAAGCAGTTATGATTGTGAATCGCCTATGTCGAATCCCCATCCACCATGTGTCTTTCTCATCATGGCAGTGGTAGACATCCGACAGAACCATTATGGTGCCATACAATGGAGTTCTATGTTAGGAAGAAATTTCAAAAGCTAAGGTCGTTTCAATTTATTCGGCAATAAGGAAGCTTCTACGTCGATTCGAATGGTCAAAAATTTTTTATTTTTTGAAGGTGGAAAGCTAGAAGAGACATCGATAATCATAGATTTTGATACTTTCTTTGTCCGAACTTCGAACTCAGAAGGAGAAGAATAAGTGTTGGGGATAAAATGGCTTCCATCGAAGTCAACTCGGATGTCCGACCTTGGTATAGTGCTAGCTGGAGTCATGATGGCCAAGTAAGAACCTCAACCTAGTTGACCCCCTAGTTCAAATGAATTCTGGAAGATCAGCCTCCAAATGTGACTAAACTCTAAGCTTCATTCAAGAGCGGCTCATTCTATGATTGACAGAAATTTCTATCAATGTTAGATCTCGTGCACCGGTCGATCTTCTTAACAATAATCCTTCTAGCTTCCTCCTAATAACTGCATACCTTGCCAAACCATATTATGAACTTCGGCTCGACGATCTTAAATAGTGAAAGCAGCTTGCTACTTGATTGGTTCCGTTCCTCGATCCAAAATGGACAGTAGTTGTCCCATGAATGCGAAACTCTAGCACTATTAGACCTTGACTAGTGGATGACCTTAGATGCTGGTCGAACTTCTCTACTTCACTCTATAGACAGTAGATCTCATCAATTTTATACTAAGGACTTCAGTTGGATGAACTTGATTTAGCAAGAGGACCTCGCTACCAATATGAGTCCGATCTTCAACTTGGAATAAACAGTAGCCACTTCACAAGCAATGAATGTCAGTACTCATCCATCCCAGCTTCAAGTCGACCTTGGATATCCATCGAACTTTCTCAAGAGAGCTTTACTGTAGTCCTCATTGAAGAACTTGCCATCCTTTTTTGACTTCTAACCCTTCAAATCAGGGTATTTGCACCCATGCTTGACCGACCTTAAAGGTGGCTGAGCTTTTGCAAGCTGTTAAAGATGACTCCATTGAGGTCCAAACTCCAAGCCTAATTCATAAATCCATCATCCATAACTTGGAAGCTGACCATCAAGTTTGGTTAGTCTGACCTCAAGCTCCAAATCTCACTATGAAAACCACACTACCTAGCTCAGAAATCTCTAAACCTCCATCCAAGCTTCAGCAAATAAAACTCAACTCCTAGCAAGTCATGATAAATGACAGTTCACTCTCTGTAACAAACTCTAAATGATCTGAATGGCCTTCTGACATTATGTTATGGCTGTCACTATCATTCCGTTACAGACCCTGTCTATATAAGGGACTCTTCATATATGTTTTCTGCTCTAAGCTCTCCTCTCCATTCTAATCTCTTGTATACTCCATTCTTCTTGGCCAGAAAGCTAACTTGACTGTCGGAAAGTCCATGCCAAAGCCATCCACCTCTGATTTATACTTTGTCTTGTAGGTCTCATCGGTGAGATCGTCTCCTCCACCTCTAACGAACTCTGACGGTCGTCCATTTTTTGCACCAACAAAACCTTTGGCAATAATATGAGCTTTCTAATTCTCAACCAAACTATCTAATATGGTTTAATTTTATAAACCCATTTTCATCCTACTAGAGATTTGTCAAGAGGTAAATCAACTAGTTCTCAAGTGCAAGTTTTCTCCAAGGCTTGTAGTCTTCTATTATTGTTTGTTGTCAAAGAGGATAAAAAATTTATCTTGCAAAAGATACAAGGTTCATGAAGAGAATTAATGGCAGACAAACAAGGACAGTCATGAAGTTGAGAAGGAAGTACTCTTATCTTAGTAGAACAACATAATGGTTCACTCTCATAGGAAGATGGAAGAAGAGGATGTATGAATAGAGCAATCCTATCAGAAGAGGGTGCATCCAAAGAGACTTAAATGAGCTCATTGGAAGGTATTGTATTAGAATATTCAAAAAATAACTCAACTGAAGGATCAATAAAGAATGAGGAAGAAGAACAAATAAAGAACTAAGATATAGAAGAAAATATTTTGTGTTCCTGGAAGACAACATGACAAGAGATGCAAAGACATTTGGAACAAGGTCCCAACACCTATAACCCTTATGCTCAATTCTATAATGTACAACCCAAATGAGAGTCAGGTTCCAATTTGATATGCTCATGAGATTGCAATTACACAAAACAAAGTACATCTAGCAACCTTGCGTAAACTATAATTAGGAGTAATACCAAAAAGACAGAAATTGGGAGATTGATTGCTAGTGATTGAAGAGGAGATTGATTAATAGTATAAATGGTGGTGAGTAGCTTCTCTCTAGAAACATTCAAGATATGAATCAAAAAAATAAGTAAGGCACATCATATTTCCAACATATGCATGTACTAACATTCTACCATCCCATTTTGTTGAGATGTTCCAAGGAAAGAATGCTAAAAAATATTGGAGCCATTTTGTTTTAGAAAAGTTAGATGAATTTGCTCACTAGACTCTATGGCATTATACGTGAAAACAATTTTAATTTTTTGAGAAAATTGAGTTTGAACTATTGTGGGAAAGGTGGAGCGAATATCATGTAGTTCAAATTGTTATGCATAAGATAGATCTAAATAGAATGAGAGAAATCATCTATGGAAGATAAAAAAAAATAGCTTGAACCATCTATAGTAGCAATAGGAGATGGACCCCAAACATCAAAATACACTAAATCAACTGGTTCAAACAAGACAGAATCACTACTAGAAAAAAGTAATGTGGATTATTTTGAAAGTTGACAAGATTGACAGTCAATATGTTCATCTTTGACAACACCTAATTAGCCACTAGAAACCAAAGAACGCAATTGACAAAAAGAAATATAATCTAAACAAGAATGCTAGAGACCTAGGAAAGAAAAGGATGAAGCTAGAGTAGTTGAAGTGTAAGGAGAAGGAAGAACTTAAACATGATCTATCCCTTTGTTGGAAAACATATAGTGCGCATGCTGAATTTACTATTTACTTTAAACATGGCAAAAAAAAATTTAAAAATAATTTTTAAATCAATCTAAGTGTTGGTGCAAAATCTGATTGTTGCTAGAATCGAGACTGGAGTTGGAGAAGATGAAATCACTATCGGTGACCTGCAAAACAAGTCTCATTTGGAATCGAAGATGGTGGCTCTGACAAGACCCTCCGATGATCAAGTTAGCTCTTTTGGCTAACATCGTTCTAGAGGAGTTTGGAGGTTCTTGAGATCAGTCACGCTTGGACCGTCATTTGCCATATCATGAGTCAGTGCCGAGGCCTTTTTGGACAATAGGTAAGAAAAGTCCGAGAGGAGCTCGACAGGCAGAGGAGCCCAGGAAGAGTTCGACTGGCAGCAAAACTTATTTGGAGTTCGACTGTCGAAGGAGTCCGACTGAAGGAGAAGTTCGGTAGGAGTTCGACTGCTGAAGAAGTCCGACTGTTGAAGGAGTCCGACTGAAGGAGAAGTCTAGTAGGAGTTTGACTGCTAAAGGAGTCCGACTGAAGGAGAAGTTCGACAGGTGTTCGACTACTGAAGGAGTCTGGTTGAAGGAGAAGTCCGACAGTCGGAGTCCGACAGGAGTCTAGGAGGTCTTACGGATTTGGCAGAAACCCGTCCTTGGTCATTGATACCAGACGGGCCAATTCAAAGGTCAAACATTTTGGCCAAACTTTTGTAGGAGCAAGTTTATCCCTAACACTAGTCGTCCTACTTCTGAGTTTGAAATTCGAAAAAAGAAAGTACAGATGTGACTGTCGAAGTTTCTTTCCTGCGTCTATCCGGAAGAGACATCTTGGCATCTACCGCATTGACTCTTGAGATTATTAAATTTGAAATGACTTTGAGGAGATGATCCTTCAAATTTTCCACCATAACACTACCATAGGTATGGCATAATTAAAGACCTGCCCGTTGCCACTCCCCTATCATGATGAGTGGGATGCGACGTACATAGAGTGGCCGAGTAAAATCTGTAATCATAACCACCTCAGGTTGTCCTTGGCTATTTAAGGCCTTCTCCTCCCTCCAAAATTCATTCTTAACCGAGTCTTCTTCCCTCCTGAGCCCTTGCCTTCTTCTTGCTCGAGAGGACCAGTTCTTCCCCGCATCCTCTCTAGTTCTAGATGCTTCTCCACTTAATTTTCGTCGCACCCATCTCTTGTTTGCCCATCTCAGTCAACTTAAGTCAGCCTCCTATCACCTATTTTTGATTTCTCTAGCATCTTTTTTCTTCTTGCTCTTTCGATTTCTCTGGTAGAAGCTTCTATAGTACATTTTTCCTTGATTTTTGGAGATTTCTCTAGGGTTTTATTTTGATTTGAATGTTTTCCAAAATCTCCTATTCTATCAGTTCTTAGAGCTCGTTCGGATTGGCCTTACTAGATCCCGCACCCCTGGCCAAGGTTGAGCCTAGGAACATGTCTCACTAGTCTTTTATTTTGGATACCATCCCTTTGGTTTTGACTCCAAACGATCTTTCATTGATCCGCATCCAATATGGGATTCTCCCCAAGTATGACCTCCAGCTCATTGGGTCGGACGAACATGCTAGCTCACCTCCGATCGGTTGGTTTTGCCTATACTTAGAGACCTTGTGTGTCAGGCTTTGGCTTCCACTGCCCCCCTTTGTAGTTGTCCTCTTCCAGTTCTTGAACATCTCCTTCATCTATGTTGTGCCGAACTTCTTTTGGTTCATGATAGATTTTCTTTTCCTCTACCATCTAGCTAAAGTTTGACCGATCATCTCGTTATTCTAGAATTTCAATACCTTCAAATGCCATCCTTCTGTAAAGGACTGATGGTACTTCTTCTCTCAGTTTGGTAAGAAAGGGTTACTGAAAGGTACTCCTTCCATTCATAACTGAAAGAAGAAGTATTTCTTCATCTGATGTTCGATCTTGCTGCTTGACCTTCCTCCCTGAGGCTTCCTCCAGGAATCAGTTCATCGAGCCCCTAGTTTAGACGAAACCGACCTCGAGTTTTCTAACAAGCTTAAGACGTATCGAGCTCCTCTTCTTTCTGACCTTCTAAAGGAGCAGACCTTGTTTAACCTTCAACTTTGCTCACATTAGGACGAGGTTCTCTTCCTATTCCTAGCATGGCTGTAAGAGCACATTAGAGCTGTTGACAGGATCTCTTCCCTCCTCTTATCTAAGATTAACGAGACCCTCGGGTTTGCTCATGTTGGGATGAGGTTCTTCTTCTATTTCTAACGTGGCTATAGGGGCATATTAGGGCCATTGATAGGGCCTCTTTTCTCCTCTCGTCTTAGATTAATGAGACCTTTGACCTTGCTCACGTTAGGATGGGGTTCTCCTCCTGTTCCTAACGTGGTTATTTTTGTTGTGCAGCTAAGTTCAGAAAGTTGTTTCTCGCCATAACAAATTTGTAATAGGGATCGTGATGTTAAAGTAGAGGGATATTATTATAATCAAATTATTGATAATACATCTGTAGATTTTTCAAGTTCTATGGTCAGGCTAGATCGACTCCTCCGAGCTTCTTTAGGTAATATGTCCTAAGCTAGATAACTTTCTTGACTTCGTAGGGTCCTTCCCAATTTGGAGTGAGCTTTTCTTGGTTTTGAGACTAAGAAATAGCTGCTTGCTGAAGCACCAAGTCTTTCACTCTGAATACTTTATCCTTGACTCTAGAGTTGTAGTATCAGGCCATCCATCATCTGTAAACAGCCATCCGAACTTGTAGTTCTTCTCATTTTTCCTTCAACAAATCAAGGTAAGCTCTGAGGTCCTATAAATTATGCCGCTCATTGAAGGCCACGACCCATGCTGACGGAAGCTTGAGCTCGATCGGGATGACCGCCTCCACTCTAAAGGCCAAGGCAAATGGTGTTTCTCTAATTAGCAGTCTTTAGATAGTTTGATACGTCTAAAGTACATGGTAGAGTTCATCCATCCAAGTTTTCCTTGCTCTTTCAAGCCTTGCCTTGATACCCTACAATAGGATCCTATTGGTCACCTCTACTTCACCATTTGCTTGTGGATGGGCCACCGACGTGAAGTTATGGGAGATGTTCAAGTCTTCATAGAACTCTGCAAACTTCGCCCGAGCGAACTGTCGCCCATTGTTTATTATAAGGATTTGAGGCAAACCAAATCTATAAATAATTGACTTTCAGATGAAGTTTTGCACTTTGGCTTCAGTGATCTTTGCTAGGGATTCAGCCTCGACCCATTTGGTGAAGTAGTTGATCTCAACTAAGAGAAACTTTTGTTGTTCGGATGCCATCAGGAATGATCCAAGTATATCCATCCCCCATTGTGCAAATGGCCAAGGGGCACTCAATGGCATAAGCTCAGAGGCTGGTTGCCTCTGTATATTTGCATTCCTCTGGCAGCGGTCACATCCTTTAACATATTCGACACAATCATGATGCATAATTGGCTAATAATACCCTTATCAAAGCAACTTGTGAGATAGGGATCTGGCACCTAGATGGCTCCCATAGATTTCTTAATGTACTTTTTATAGTGCAAAGTTGACTTCAGAAGGTCGGAGATATTTCAAAAGTGGCAAAAAGTATGATCTCTTGTACAGCTTACCTTCATACAGAATATATCGGGAGGCTTAGTTTCTCAGCTTCCGAGCTTCCTTTAGATCATAGGAGAGTATCCCATCTTTGAGATAAGTAATCAATGGATCGATCTAGTAGGGCTTATGGTCGATCTGCATTGCAGACCATAGTTTCTCCATACTCGAGCATTTCAATTCTTCAAAGTATACTTCTTTAGAAAGTTCATTGGAGGCGAGTGTGGCTAGCTTGGATAGGAGGTCGGCCCTAGTGTTCTCTGCCCTTAGAATCTACTGGATGCCAAAGCCATTAAAGGTTGGGATCAGGCTCTTCACTCTTTCAAGATACTTCATCATATTTTCCTTCCAAGCTTCGTAGCTACCACCGACCTATTCCACCACTAGCTGTGAATCACTATATTGAAGCTGATTGACTTCTAGTTCCTTGAAAATTTTGAGCCCCGCTATCAGAGCTTCATATTCTACCCCATTGTTTATTACAGGAAACTCGAAGCACCGTGCGTATTCGATAATGACCCCCTCGGGTTGACCAGGATTAGCCCAGCACCTATGCCCAAGGTATTGGAGGAGCTATCCACATACAGGACCCAGAATCTTTCGAGAAGATTGGCTCTTTCTTCGAGGGAGCTTGGCTGCAACGATGGCATGCCGATCTCATTTCGCTTAGGTTTGGCATCATCCGGGATCGTACATTCGACTATAAAATCGATCAATATCTAAGCTTTGATTGATGATCAAGGTTGATAATTGATGTCGAACTCCGTCAACTCAATAGCCCACTTCGCTACTCTTCCAGACACGTTCGTTTGATGAAGAACTGCTTTGATTGGTTGGTCGATGAGGAGCGTTATGGTATGCCCCTGGAAGTAGGACCGTAATCTCCTGACCACAATCAAAAGAGCATAAGTTAATTTTTCTAATTTAGTATACCTGATCTTCGCGTCTCTCAAGATTTGGCTCATGTAATGGATCGATCATTGCACTTTTGCCTCTTTCTTGACCAGGATCACTGACAAGACTACGGGAGAGACCTCCAAGTATAAGAATAATTCTTCTCCAGACTCGGGCTTTACCAATAGTAGGGGCGAACCGAGGTAGTTCTTGAGTTCTTCAAATGCCTACTGGTGCTCTACCATCTAGCAGAAGTTCTTTGGTTGCTTGAGGACCTGGAAGAAGGGTATACACCACTCGATTGACTTCGAAACAAAGCGATTTAAGGGTGCCACTTTTCTGATCAGGCGTTGGACTTCTTTTATTGATTTCAAAATGGTCATCTTCTAGATTGCTTGGATCTTCTCCAGATTAGCTTTGATCCCCTGCCTTGAGATCATGAATTCTAAGAATTCTCTCAAGGTCACTCCGAAGGTGCACTTAATCGGTTTTAGCTTCATCTTGTATCTTCGAAGGATGTTGAAGGTTTCTTCGAGGTCGCCAATGTGATTGGATGAGGTTCGGCTCTTGACGAGCTATCATCCATGTAGACTTTCATGTTGTAGACGATCTGCTCCTTGAAGATCTTATTAACCAGGCTTTGATAGGTTGCGCTTACATTTTTAAGCTCAAAGGGCATGATCCTGTAACAATAAAGACCACGATCAATAATAAAAGCACTTTTCTCCTCATTCTCTGATGCCATTCAAATTTGATTATAGTCGAAGAAGGCATCCATGAAGGTGAGAAGCTCATGGCCTGAAGTTATGTTGGGAATTATGTCCCAAAATCCAATCGTTAGCCTATTAATGGTTGAGCTACTTTGTATATGTAATTGATCATTAATAAATAAAATACTTTGGCATGTTTTTCATCACAAGTCTTCATCTTTTAACAAACTCCATTTTTTCGATGAAGTCCTTAGGACTATTTAGCTTCGATAAAGAGAGAAATTATCAATTAGTTCTTAAATTTGTTCATGACCAAATGATAGGTTGTTAATTAGGATAACAGCATCTATCGAGCATAGGTCGCTATATGCCATATAGGTTGGTTGTCCCCTTAACCAAGAAGTATAGAGACACTGGTATGGTATACAGATGAGATGTATGGGTACATCATCATCGAACGTGATCAACTCTAGAGCATTCTGCTATCGAAGATGTCTCTAATAAGATATAGGTATAAGTGTCTCTTAGATCTGAGATCACCTCAGTGACTTGCAAGCAACTCACTATGCTTTGGTATTGAACTAACTAAATTTTTAATTCAATAATGGAAGGCTTCTGGGCACAATTATGTACTTATGAAGTCGGTGTATGATCAAAATGGAATTGACCACTCCAAGAGTTGGAGAAGAATGTATCACTATAGCAAAACCTTGGCCAGGATAATCTATCAGATGGATTTGATATTTTAAAATACAATGTGGACAAGCTAATCAAAGTTGACAGTTGAACTCTAAGGTATCCTATAAGCATTTTGGTCAAGAGGATGAATTATATGGAAACTATATCCACATGGGTTCTAAGGATGGTGTTCTACACATTCGACCTTTCCGATCGTTGGGTATCATTGCTAGATGGTCACTTCAATTGGTACAAAAATTTATTTTTATGCAACTAGCTTAGGTTCAGACCTATGAGATCATACACATTAGAGCTCACAATCTGATTGGATGGTTGATTAACGATTGAGAATTGTTTTAGAGTTAAACGATCAATACGATTGATGTTTAACCTAGTGCAAGTATTATAGGAGGATTGATTAGCAATTCAATTACTAATTAGCTTAATTTGATTAAGCCAAAAGGCTAAGATTAAGTTTAATTAAATATAATTTAATTAGATTTGGTTTGGGCTTGATTGGATCAAATCCAATTGACTTATTGGATAAGTCTAGTGCAAGGAAAAACTAGTCCTAATCTAACTAGGACTTAGGTCAACCCAATTTTCTAATTAGATTAAAAATTAAATCAAAATTAAATCTAATTGAATCTAATTTAATGGAACCATCAATTAGACTAGAACTTAATTTAATTTAGTTGAGTTGGTTTTGGTTTAATTTGGTTTAAGAAACCACATTGACCAAGTCATAGATAGAATCCTAGTAAGACTAGGATTCCTTCTTGTGCCACCTTAGTGTTAGATATATGTGCCCTAGAAGCCAGAATTGGCTGACACTTGTAATGCACTTCTAGGGGCAAAATTATAATTTTGACTATAATTAATGAAATGGATTATTTTCTATCACACATGTGTATTTAGTGTCTGTGATACATCCTTTGAGTTAATGGTAATTATAATTCATATTTTCAAGAGTTGAAAATTTAAGACATGAATAATCATTATTAACTCATAAATAGCTCCCGACCATAGGATCATCACGAGGATGGTGATTGATCCGGAAGGTTGGTGTATGATTGCTTCTCTTTAGTAGATGAGTCTTGAGTCTACGGTGTGGAGACACCGGAGCGAGAGTACAGGTACTCGTTAGAGAACGAGGGCACTGAGAGTGACCACCTCGAGTAGTCATTAGGAAGTCTACCTTCTCGTCAATGACTGACTCGATGCTGCAGTAGTGTGTCTGGTTCTTTGACCTGAGATGCATCGGCAGTTCACCTTGAGGGTGTTATAGTTTGACTACACAATTACTCGGTCTCCTAGCCATATGGAACCCTGAGGTGTATGTTGGCTGCATGTTCATTGTAGGAACTGGATTGCATCAAGATGGGATCTATCTACCTCGGTGGTAGAGGAGTAGCCCTATGATGATCATGAAATCAAGCCGGAGAGATCGAGCCAGTTCCTTGCTTTTGATAACGCCATATTTCCCCTTGCATCTGAAGCGCACAACCTATAGTACAATAACTCTTTTGACGTGGAGAGCAAGGGGATGAAGACTATGGCATGGAGAAGGAGGGGAAGGCAGCCTTGGGGCGTGGGGTTCTTAATTGATATTTGCAGTTAGCATTAGGTTAGGGCCGCAGGTACTGTATTGTATACGACTCTTGTGATCCAACTCTCTTCCTCTCAACCAATCACATACCCTTTGTGAAATCAGATCTACAGAGTGTGATTGGGTTGGTAATAGAGACCCCCTGGATTCCTCCTTAGGGGCGCCTAAACCAGTCAAACTGGATCTTCTAGTAGAACTCACTGATTGGAATCCATAAAGGGAGGCTGGAAGTCCTTGTCCAACAAGGACTCCGGATGGGTTCCCTTCCTACTTGGGCTACGACCGCTTGGCGTGCGCCTTCTCCTGCTCAGTTCTGGCAGTGACATGGCCCCCACCAGCTCTCAATAGGTGCATGACAGTGTGTCAAAAGTCCAAAGTAATCAATGGTCAATGGTTGACCAGTCAAAGGTAGACTTTTGACCCAGTCAAAGAACAAGAACTGGCAGGTGACCAAAAATGGCAGGTAATCGTCTTACAAATAAGACAACGCTATTCTGACTTGGACAACTCAGATAGACCATATGAAGGCCCTCTGATTGAGCATAAACTCCTTGGCTCAGTACAGGACACTTATTTATGATAGTAAAGAAGACGCTAGGTTTCATCGAGTGCAGCACGATTTCCTGAACCTATTGAAGGTCTCATTGATCATTGAACTAGAATTAGTTCAATTGATGAATGCACCGATTCAACCTGTTTGTTGTGACAGTTAGGTTTTCATCTGTATATAATGGGATATTGTCCATGATCTTCTATCAATCGATTCATGGAAACTCTTTTCAGCGGATTCAGAATCTCTTCTAATTAGAACAGTGATGCATGACGATCATCTAAATTAATTAATGGCTTCCAAAATCCCACACAGTGACTCCTTAGCAGATTGTGGACCCATCAGAGTGAATGCGAACCCTCTTGGTGCAGCTACCTGTGTGATTCAGTTCTTCTAGTCTTGAGCCTTGATCAGATTAAGCGTCTAAGGTGAATCGTCAAGACCCAGTCTCTGTCCATATGACTGATACTCAATTTCGACTTCAGTCCAATGGGTGAAAGATCTAAATAGTGAACTCTTTCTATTATTTTCAACTCTTACCATGGCTGGATTTCTGGAC